>CANXYI010304687.1:0-22057 GCA_948208565.1 Hura crepitans | reverse complement strand
GGTGAAGTTATGTGTATATATGTGATGATACAAGATGCGTGTCATGTTACTGTATGTTTCAAGTAATGTGATGCTATGTAGGATGCAACCTAAGGGTAATGAAAAATGCAAATGCATATGGATAAGGTTCCCATACTAGATGAATCTATGTTACACCTACACTAGGTAACATGGTGGATTAGAATGATCCTAGCAATGACATGATGAGCATATATATGGATGGTTTTACCTATAATGAATTATGCATGTTTTAAGATGGTAAGTTGCTTATGCATATGACATGGTTAGGGAAAAAAGTGATGTTTGTGAGCAATGCCTTAGGTATATTAGCTTGATGCCTAGAAGAACTAATACTATATGTGACACATGTTAGTGTACAAGATAAAGACACTTGTATATAAAATGTATGCATAAAGATACATGTAAAGGTGCATGTATATATGAAGATACATATAAGGATGCATAGGAGGTCTAGGCATATGAAGATAAAGACACTTTGTAAAGAAGTATGCCTGGTTCTAAATGCAAAGATGAACTTGTATACATGGTTTTTAGATGTTCATGATAATATGAATATACATTTTTACAAGATGCATGAAGCTATATGAATGATACATGATGTGCTCATTCTTTATGGTCATGTAGATATATTGTATGCCTATATGGATAGTTAATGTATGGGTCATGTTATAGGATATATACCTAAATGCATATGAATTAGGACATTGTATGTATAGAATAAAAACTTATGAGATACACATAGTGCATTTTTATAAGAGGTTGAAATCATGAATACAATGTTATGTGTGTGTATACAAAAAGGATATATGTTAGATATAAAAGGATAAACAAAAGTAATAAGCCTTCTAACCTTATTACTCCCACACATGTGGTCTTAGCAATTCTTCCTAGGTGGGCTTACCTAAGCATCATCGAGGGATGCATAGGCCTGATTATGGATCTAAATTAGGCCTAATAACCTCTCATATTTAAAACGCATGTAAAAATAATGGCCTGTGACATTTAAGTCTTATTTGAGGTGAAATTAGGTTGGGCTTATTCAAGATAAAAGGCACATTGGGCTTGCCCCCACTTCAAATAAGGTTAATCACAATCATAATGCAATCGCAATCACTTAAAGTCATACAACCTAAGGGAAGTTGCTAAGCTTATCTATATAGATTCTCGGTTTAGTCTGAGAAGGCTTTATGGTTCCCATAAGTGGGGGTCCCTCTTAATGGGCCTTTGCAATCAAGGATAATTGTGACTAATTAGTTCACCATTTCGTATACCCGAAGGTATGAGGCTTGTGAGTGATGCATATGCTAACAATTCCATATTCTTGAATTAAAAATGGGTTTATGGTTCACAACATCATCTAAGGTAAAAAGGAACATAGTTTATATAAGATGAAATACATAGGACTGATAAAAATTAGAATATTATAAGGTATATTACTTGGGCACTTTCAAATTCAATTCTCAATCCCCCAGTGGAGTCACCACTGTAGATTTATTGTATTTTATTAAGGATGAGAGCGGTTAGTGTTTGGAGTTGCCACCTGGCTTTACATTAAGACCACTTATCTTTTGCCTAGAAAGGGCTCAGAATTAGATCTTATTAATGCCCTTATAATATACCTTCCTTTATATTCTAATGTTTATCAAGCACGTATTTATTTAAAGCATACATGTCACCTTTTCATTTTGAGAAAGTAAATTGCATGTAACAAGCAAAAGTATGTATTGACATCCAAAAATTAGGTCATTTATTAGTGGTTGTTTGACTTGACAACTACCCATAATTCCATAAGAATTGGCGGTAATTGCCTAACTCCCATCTCTAGGGGGATAGCCTTTGTTAAAATACATTTTTCATTTGACTTTTATTAAGGAAAACTAAAAACCATTTTATTATGAAAACACCAATTAGATAGAAAACCATTTATGTGAGGTTAAGCTTTTTACATGTAAAACAAGTTGTTAAACTAACTATTACAACCCAAAATAAGCAAAAGATATAAAAAGGTACAAAACCAAATAAAAATAGAACAAGACATATAATTGGCCCCATCTATGCGTCGTCGAGTCTGTGTGGACTCAATATGGCTCCAGTCTATGTCCGTGTAGACTACTACATGTAAAGGTTATCATGTCCATTCAAACCTCTAATCCAGTAAGAAGGGTCACTTGTTCACAACTCAAGGAAGAGGTTAGTAATACCAAATAATGGTCTATAAAAGACACAAAGAAAGGGTGAACATACTACAGTAATGAATTGATCATGATACATGTTTATTAACAATCACTTGGAAAATTATAAATTTATTGATCACAAAAAATATATAATTCAACACATGTAATTACTAGAACTGGGATTACAAAGTGATGTCTATATGGACTATGTTCTTTATGAAAGGGGATTTGTGCAGACTACAAAACATTATAGATATATATATGACACATACATCCATGCAAAATACAATCTTTGTGAGAGGGAGTCTATGCAGACTTCAACATAAAACAAATATGAATAAAATAAGATCATCCATTTGGATTACATTCCTTGTGAAAAAGAGTTTATACAGACCACATATAGTTCCATCATGACAACAATGTGTTTATTAAGCAATGGAAATAATCATACATTATGGTAACATCATACAAGTATGTCAATATGATAATTAGGATATATTAAAACATGATATATAAAGCAATCAGAAAACTATTATTGAACATAAGTCTATACAAATGTCAGATCATGCCTATATCAATAAATAAAGTCTGTGTTGATGTAAACATAGCTCAAGATAGGTTCATGCAATTAAGATGAAAATAATAGAATGATCACAACATGAAAATAGTTAGTCGTACACAGTAAAACAACTTAAAATGATGACCTACTCCTATGATCAAGGTGGAGATTACCGAGAATCACCTCACTCATGACCAATCATGGGAGATAATCTTACCTTTGTAAATAAACCCTTAAGCAACAACAAGAGATGTAAGGTTTTAGAAAGAAAGACAATTTAAGTTTAGGCTAATGGTCTAGTAGTGTGAATCCTATGTTATAGTCCTCTCGTGGACTTTTAGATAGTATGATTTAGATCTTTAAGTTGCCTCCCTTTGTCATACCCAAGAGGGGTATTTATAAGCTTAGGGGATGGATTTCTCATCTAGAAGAGATAGAGTCCTTCTAGGATTGGGAGACAGAGTCTAAGTAGGAGGCTCCCACTTCTGAAAGCTTCCCATCGGCATGTTCGTGCGAACTCAAGCTACTAAGTTCGTGTAAACTAAGGTTATAGGTCTTTTCACCAATTCTTGGGCTTTAGGCCAGGTCTCGGGCTAGGTTTATTTTAGTTTGTGTAGATGTGGGCTAGAGGTCTGTCTGGGCAGACTATGGGCCTTGGTCTTGGTAGAATCTAAGAGGATGATGCGGACCTTATGGTGTTAAGTCCAGGTAAACCAACACCTTATTAGTTCGTGTGGACAAGATTTCCAAGTGACTCATATTGTTACTTAAGATTCTATCTCTGGTTATCATCATAGGCCCAAAAAGGTAGGGTATCTAGACTAGGCACAAATTTCTAATCATCCTTATCACTGTAATTGTAGATATCACATTAGAAAGAAAATCTAATCTTTCATCGACAACCATAACTTCTTTCGTATCAAATGTCTTAAGATTTTTGCATTCTACTATTGCATTATGCTTGATTAACCAATCCATCCTAAGATCACATTAAAATCACTAAATGGTAGTTCTATAAGTTCTACTAGGAACTCTAACCCTTGATGATTAAGAGGACATTTCCTGGACACTTTGTTCACTATAACACCATGCCGCAAAAGATTACTAACTAAAACCTCATGTTTAGTTAGTTCAATTTTGAAGTTCCACTTTTGTGACAACACAGTGCTAATATAAGAATGTGTAGATCCAGGATCAACCAATGCATGAGAGTGTCAAAGATAAAAAATGTACCAACTATCACATCCAGGGCATCTTCATCTTCCCTGGCTCTCATGACTTAATTATGAGCTAAAACTCATACCTCTAGTTTTTACATAGTCTTAGAAGTAGTCATTTATGCACCTCTTTCGTTATCTTATCTACTAGCTCTTCTACCAACTATAGGAATTATCCTGGCTTCCCTCAGCTTCTCACTTCTTTCTTAAAGCTAAGGGAAATCCTTAATCATGTAATCCATAGACCCATATTTGAAGCATACTTTTGATATCCTCCGATAGGTACCAATATGAGACTTGCCACAATGCTCACAGGTCTAAACAATGGCACTTCTTGTAGTTGACCTTAGAGCACTAGCCACTAATATTGCTCTTTGGTAACCTCTATTGAAATTAGGGTTCCTTGCAAAAGCAACACTACCTTTATGTTTCTTGCTAGTGGTAAGAGGGGTATCTCCTTGCCTTTGTCTCCTTTTATACTACCCTTTAAACTTCTTATTCTTATTCTGTTCACTAATATCTTTTAGTTCTATAGCTTTATACAATAGTTGAGAGAAATCTCTAATCTAACTAGGAGCCACTCCATATCTAATATAAGTGTTCAATCTATCTTGGAATTGTTTACACTTAGTAGCCTTTGTGGGGAAAAAATCCTTAGCATACTTAACAAGCCTCAGGAATTCCTTCTTATACGTAAAGATAGTTATCAGGCATTGTTTGAGATTTAGGAATTCTTTATATCTTGTATCTCTATATGTATCACTGATGTATATTTTTTGAAACTCATCTTGGAAAGACTTTTAAGTGATCATCTCAACTTGCTTCCCTCTCGTCAAAGACTTCCACTAATTGAATGCATCTTCTTAAAGAAGAGACTTAGCACAAATTAGGTGTGCCTCATTATTGTAGCCCATTTACTCTAAAATTTGGTTGTATTCTCTAACTAGTACATGACTACAGCAAAATCTTCTTCTTTAAGCCCTTTAAGCTCCTCAGCCTGGTCTTTTAAAGCCTTTCATCACATTTCTTTTCTCTAATTTTGATTAGGGTGCTAGATGCTAGGGTTGTGGCACATTGGCTATAGCCTGGCTTAATAATTGGATTAACTCAAGTAGCATAACCTATTGACCATAGGTTAAAGGTACAACTAGTATAGAAGTAGACATAGGATATTGCCCTGAATTGCCCACACTTAAAGGAGCATAGCTCTTAGCCTCCTCCTTAATAGTTTAGTGCGAATTATGGGACACTTTAGCCTATAGTCAATAGAGAGGAACTTGTATTAGTGGATCGCAACTTATGTATGCAATGTAGTGTCATGGACTAAGCACACATCTTAACACATACGCAAACACATGTATAATGGACTCAAGTTTCATGAGAAAGACTGCCTCAACTATGATCTTATACAACAAAATGTGATGCCCCTCCTTCTATTGATTGAAGTCATTAGATGAAAAAGTGGCAGATTATATGCCTAAGGCACCAAAAACTCTACGTGATTGGACTTTACTTGAAACTCATACAGTGGATATCTTAAACTTATCATATTCACATCACTAGCACAACATTCACATGAGACATACTATGATTAGGTATTAAAGGAAAAATAATTATTTTAAATCACATAGTAAGGCCTTACAAACTAGAAAAAAAATACTTTAATTACAACCCTTTATAAAATCCATAAATGAAATAAACAAATAAAGAATAATAAATGTTTATGAAAAATAGAATTATGATTAAGAAAGATGTACCTGTGGATCCCCACTTGCAATATACATACTTGATGCAAATATACAATACACATTTCCTATTAAAACATATCTTTAAAACCATATTAAAATCATGTGATTTTTAGTAGTTAATCATGTTAAATTATAGTTTAAGACATTCTTCAAAGTGTCCTTCCAAAAGCCTTTCAAAATAAATCAATTAGCCCTTTAAAAATAATATTTTATGGCATTTTGGAAGGGTCACAGTCATAAGGTCCTCAAAACACTAGAAGCTGGCCTAAATTTACATGGGGTCACGGTTGTGAGGCTTGCAATTTTGCAGTTTTGGAACTCGATTTTTATATGATTTTTCTTTCAAAAACTCATCCAATCAATCCCAAATCATGCAATTAACACCACAAATTCATTCAAAATCATTTTTAATAGATTATACGGCATTTTAAAATCAAAAGCACATTAAAAACATAAAAATTAACCCAAAATTCATCTTTGAAACATCAAATTGTAGAAAAACATAAAATTGTGAATTTTAGCATCATTTCGACTAATTCGTAGTAAATAAACACAATTAAGCTTATGGATATACTCAAAAAAACATTTGGAGATGCTTAGCAACTTGTTCTAATCCATAACAATGTGTTTCCCCTTCTATTTGGCCTTTTATAATTCACCCCTTTCTTCCTCTTCAATAAGAACAGCACAAAACATAGTAACAATTAATAAAAAAAATGAGCTCAAATCAAAGAGAAGATGATAAAGATCAAGTGGATTATTTTACCTTGAGGGATTTTAACTAATTACTTGAGAGAAAATATCTAGAGAAGATGAACAAATAGAGGGAAAATAAAATAACATCAATTTCTTTCTTCTTTGTGTTTAACCTTTCGCAATTTATACTTCCCAATGCACTTTTACAAAATAAGTCCTTATTTAAAAACTTTTATGCCATATAAAAAATTGTTCAAAACTTTAAAATTACCATATTAGCCTTTATGAGCACATAATATTTTTGGTAATTATTCTTGGGCATTACAATTCTTTCCTTTTTAAGTAATTTCATCCTCTAAATTACCTGAACCAAATAACTGAGGGTACTATTATCTCATGGCTTTTCTCATTTCCAAGTTGCCTCTTCTAATTTATGGTTCATCTATAAGATCTTGACTAATGAAATCTATTTATTCCTCAACTATTTTACTTCCCTTGCTAAGATCTAAATGGGTTCTTCTTTATACATCAAATCTGATCGAATCTTAATCTTTTCAATAGATATAACATGTGATGGATCTGCTTGGTATCTTCTTAACATGGAAAACATTATGTATCTTATTGAATTTAGGTAGTAAAGTTAGTTTATAAGCTACACATGTTCAATAACATCATATGGACCGATAAATCTAAGATTAAGTTTACCTTTCCTGCTAAAACGTAGAACTTTATTCCATGGAGATACTTTAAAAAAAACCTTATTTCCCACTTTAAACTTTATATCCTTTCTTTTTAAATTAGCACACAAATTTTGTATATCAAAGGCAATCTTCAAGTTATCCTTTATGATCTTTACCTTTTCCTTAGCATCTAAAATCACGTTTGGTCCCATAACTTTATCTTCACTGAGCTCAGTCCAACACAAAGTTATGTAGACATTTTCTACCATACAAAGCTTAATATGGGGCTATTTTAATATTGGCTTAATAGCTGTTGTTGTAAGCAAACTCCATTAATGGTAAATATCTATCCTAACTTCCTTTAATCTCGATAACATATCCTTAAGAACTTATATAATCCTTTCAGATTATCTATCTATTTATGGATGGGAAGCCGTACTAAAGTTTAGCCTTGTACCTAGTGCTTTATGAAGCTTCTTCCAAAATCTAGAGGTAAATCTTAGGTCTCTATTAGACACTATGGATGTAGGTACTCCATGTAACTTAACTATCTCCTAAATATACATCTTAGTTAATCTTTCTAAGGAAAACTCTATTGTGCTAAGCAAAAAATTAACTAACCTTGTCAATTAATCTATAATTACCTAAATTTTATCTATTTCCTTTGGGTCAAAGGTAAACCTAAAGCAAAATCCATAGTTATCTGATCTTATCATTTAGGTATTACTAAAGGCTATAGCAACCCTAATGGAACTTGATGCTCTATTTTCATTTGTTGACACATCAAACATTTTGTCACATAATCTACTATATCTTTTTTTAGGCTTAACCACTAATAATGTGACTTCAAGTCTTGATATGTTTTGGTGCTTCTTAGATGCATGACATAAGAATTGTTGTGTGTCTCCTCAAGATCAGATTCTTAAGCTCTTGACTACTAGGTACCCATAACCTAGCCTAATAGAATAATTGCTTATCTTTCAGCTGGTAATCACTAGACTTCCCCTCTTGGACTTGCCATATAATCACTTTTAACTTCTCATCACCTCCTTGAGCATTACACACTTTTTAGATCAAGTTGGGCTTAACCCTAATTTTAGCCAAGATAGCTCCATCACGTGTTAGCTTTAAGCAAATGTTCATAGCCTTAAGAGCTGCACATGAAAGAACACACATAACATATATCTTATCTATGACACAAGCATATAACTTATAGAGAAGAGACTTTTTATAGAAATCATACCTACTATTAACTTTCTACTTAAGGCATCTGCTAGCACATTGGCTTTTTTCCTAGAAGATAGTTAATATCCTTAAGTAACTCTATCTAGCACCTTTATCTCAAATTAAGCTCTTTCTAAATGGGAAGATATTTGAGACTTTTATACTTTATAAAGATGAAACATCTCTCACCATACATATAATGTCTCTATATCTTTAAGGCAAAGATAATAGTAGCTAACTCAAGATCATGAGTAGGGTAGTTCTTTTCATAAGCCTTCAATTGCCTTAATATATAGGCCACTACCTTACCCTTTTGCATAAGCACACATCCCAAACCACTATGAGATATAACAATATACATCACATAGTCTTTTTTTGACACTGGCTGAGTAAGGATTAGAGTTTCTATCAACATAGCCTTAAGCTTCTCAAAACTCTTTTGACACTTATCAAACCAATTAAACTTGACATTCTTCTACAACAACTTGGTTAATAGAGAGGCTATGATAGAGAACCCCTTCATAAACTACATGTAATACCTGCCAAACCTAAGAAGCTCCTAATCTCTATAGCATTCTTAAGTGGTTTCCACTCAACTACTCTTACCCCATTTGCAAAAAAAAAATGTGGCTTAAAAACCACTTTATCAAGCTATAACTAACACTTGCTGAATTTGGCATATAATTACTTCTCTCTTAACTTTTGTAGCACAAATCTCAAATGCTCATCATATTTCTCCTTCATTTTGGAATAAACCAAAATATCATTTATGAACACTACTATAAATCATTCTAAATAAGAATAGAAGACCTGATTCATAAGGTCTATAAATTGCATAGGAGCATTAGTCAAACCAAATGGCATTATAAGAAATTCATAATGCCTATATCTTATTCTAAATACAGTCTTGTGAACATTAGCATCCTTAATTTTCAATTAATAATAACCTGATCTAAGGTCTATCTTAAAAAATACACCTACCCCCTTAAGCTGATCAAATAAGTCATCAATTCTAGGAAAAAGGTACTTATTCTTCACAGTGAGCTTGTTCAATTGTCTATAGTCAATAAGCAGCCTTATAGACCCATCATTCTTCTTCACATACAAAATTGGTGCACCTTATGGTGACATAATAGGATGTATATAGCCTTTGTTCATTAACTCTTGCAATTATATCTTTAGATCCTTCAAATCTATTGGCACCATTCTATAAGGTGCAATTTGCACATGTGTTGCATTTGGTACTATCTTAATACCAAACTAAACTTCTCGATCTAGTGGCAAACCTAGTAGATCATTAAGAAAACATGTTGAAAGTTTTTCCTGAAGTTTAGGTAGCATTTTTCTAGTATCCCTCACTTAAGCTAGATATGCTTGGCATCTTTTTTAATCATCCTCTTCACTACAATTGTAGATATCACATTAGAAAGAAAATCTAATCTTTCCCCCATAACCATAACTTATTACATATCAAATGACCTAAGAGTTATCCTTTTTAAGTTTGTAGTCTACTATCGCATTATGCTTGATTAGCCAATCCACTCCTAAGATTACATCAAAATCAATAAAGGGTAGTCCCATAAGATCTTCTAAGAACACAAACCCTTGATGATTGAGAGGACAATTACTAAAGACTTCATTCATTATAACATTGTACCCCAAAGGATTACTGACTAAGACCTCATATTTAGTTTATCCAGTTTTCAGGTTTCACTTTCATTATAATGTAGTGTAAATATAAGAATGTGTAGATCTAGCATCTATAAATGCATGTAGAAGAGTGTCAAATATAGAAAATGTACCAATTTTCATATCTAAAACATTTTCATCTTTTCTGGCTCTGATAGCATAAGTGCAAGTCGGAGCATATGCCTCTTATTTCTGCATAATCTCATAAGCAATCTTTTGCGCACCATTTTAGTTATCCTATCTACTAGCTCTTCTACCAACTGTAGAAGCTGTCCTGGCTTCCCTCGATTGCTCACTTATTTCCTAAAGCTAAGGGCAATCCTTAATCATGTGGTTCACAAACCCATATTATAAACATGCTCTTGATATCCTTTAATAGGTACCACTATGAGACTTGCAATAATGCTCATAGGTCTGAGTAGTGGCACTTCTTACAGGTAACCCTAAAGCACTAGCCAATAATGCTACTCCTTGATTACCTCTATTAAAAATTAGGGTTCCTTACAAATGATCCTTGTGTAACACTGCCTTTACATTTCTTGCTAGTGGCAAAGGAGGTATTGCCTTGCTCTAAGCTCCTCTTATGCTAGCCCTTTGAACTTTTTGTTTTGGTTCTATTCACTAATAGCTTTCAATTCCATAGCTATAAACACCAGTTGAGAGAAAAATGTGATTTGATAGGGAGCCACTTCAGATCTAACGTAGATGTTTAGTCCATCTTGGAATCACTTACACTTAGTAGCCTCTATGAGGAATATTTCCTTAGCATACTTGACAAGCCTCAAGAATTTCTTCTCGTACTTAAAGACAATCATTCGTCACTATCGAAGATTTAGGAATTTTGTATATTTGCCATCTCTGTATGCACCACTAATATATCTTTTCTAAAACTCTTTTTGGAAAAACTACTAGGTGATTATCTCAACTGGCTTTCCTCTAGTCAAAGACTTCCACAAGTTGAATGACTCTTCTTGAAGAAGGGACTTAGCATAAATTAGGCTTTCCTCATTATTATAACCTATTCACTTTAAGATTCTTATTATCTTTTGTAACTAGTACTCGACTATAGCATAATCTTCTTCCTTGAGCCTTTTGAACTCCTCAACCTTAGTCTTATAAAGTCTTTCAACAATATTCCTTCTCCTTAATTTCAATTGAGGTACTGGAGGTTAGGGTTGTGGTATATTGGTTGTGGCCTACCTTACAAGATCAACTCAGGTAGCATAGATTGTTCACCTTGAGCTAGAGGTACAAGTGGTATGGAAGTAAATATAGATTATTGCTCTGAATTGCCCACACTTAAAGGAGTATAGCTTTTAGTCTTCTCCATGATAGCTTAGTCTGAATTGTGGGACATTTTAGCCAATAACCAATAAAGAGTAGTTTGTATTAGTTGATCATAACTTATATATGAAACGTAGTGTCAAGGATTATGTATACATTTTAACATATATATAGATAGATGTGTAATAAACTTAGGTTTCACAAGCAAGAACTGTATAAACCTGGATTTGATACCACAAAATGTGATGCCTCTCCTCCTATTGATTGAAGTCATCAAGTGGATGAGTGCCACATTATATGCCTAAGGCACCAAAAACTATACCTAATTGAACTTCACTTGAAACTAATACAATGCACATCTTAAACTTATCATATTCACATCATTAACACATCATTCACATAAGCCATATTTTGATCAATTATTAAAGGAAAAATAATTATTTTAATCACATGGTGAAGCCTCACAAACTTGCCAAAAATCCTTTAATTACGAAATTTTGTAAAATCTATGAATGAAATAAACAAATAAAGAATGACAAATGTTTATGAAAAATAGAACTATGATTAAGAAAGATGTAGTTATTAATCCCCACTTACAATGCTTTTTTTGTTGCACTCTGAAGGTTCAACCTATGCCCTAATGGACTAAGCAAAACTTGCTTATTTGTACATAAACTAGTCATGTTTACTACCAAACAACATATAATAACACATCTAAAAACTCATATACTTAACATCATAATGCATATCTCATAGGTAGATATCATTACAAAATAGCCATATATACTTGTATAACCAATGCATGAACTTACGTCACTTACTTTAAAAGTGATCAAGAATAATGTATAGTCATGGCATAATAAACACACAACCTTTTCATGTTATCATATATATATGTTATTCATGTATTCTTTATAGAGCAGTTTTTCAATTACATGTATAGGCTAAAGGTTACATGTTCCTTCATTTCGTATATTTCACTTCATTATTTACCTTAACACTTAATAGCTTAATATACATTAGACCCACTAAACTAGATAATGGGTTGTACAATGACCACTGAACTTACATGGTTGTACCCATGAATATTTATATACATGGTGATTACTGATCTTACATGTCTGTGCCCATCACGTAATTGTATAGTGTCCTCCATATAGACCTGATGGTTATACCCATATTACAAAAATATGTAGAATGATTAATGATCTTACTTGGCTATACCTACATAAAATAGTTATGCTATGATCACAGACCTTATGTAGCTGTACCTACCAGAATGATTGCCTTAGATGTGATAAAAAGTGAATGTAGTACTGCTAAACCCTATTGGCTTACCAACTATCCAAATGCTAATGCAAGTCTAATAATACATAGGCTTTATATTCATATTGCTAAGTTCATTGCTTTTATACATCTTACCATGTTAAAGCCATTCACACATATATAACATATAGTCACATTGGCTTAAGAGCTTGAAGATTCATATAGCATATAACATATAGTGACCTTATTCATATATATAAAGTTCACTTGTATGCCAATCTTAGTTACATGCCTTATAGTCACATGAGGTCAACATATTATAATAATAACATTGCACGTGTATATAAGGTCCACACATATTCACATGATACTTATGGCTCATCATTCATTTCATCAATATCAATGTCTCATATAACATTAGGGTATACTTTAGAAGTGCTCATAGCTAGAGAACTGCATACTTGATGCAATTTCAAAACCATATCAAAATCATGTGATTTTTAGTAGTTAATCATGTTAAATTATAGTTTAAGACATTAGTGCAAAGTGCCCTTACAAAAGCCTTTCAAAACAAATCAATTAGCATTTAAAAAACCAAGTTTTTATGTCATTGAAGAGGGGTCATGGCTGTGAGGTCCTCAAATCTCCATAAGCTGGCTAAATTTGTAGAGGGTTATGGCCATGAAACCTAAGGTGTTATGGCCGTGAGGCCTATAGTTCTGTCATTTTGAAACTCGATTTTTATACAATTTTTCTTTGAAAAACTCATTTAGTTAATCCCAAATCATGCAATTAACACCACCAATTCATTCATAATCATTTACAATAGATCATAAAGCATTTTACACATCAAAAGCATATAAAAAAACATAAATATTAACCCCAAATTCATCTTTAAAACAACAAAATTCTTAAAAAAACAAAACTATAAACCCTAGCATCAATTCAACCAATTCACAACAAATAAACATGAATAAGCTTATACACATACTCAAAAAAATATTTAGGGATTCTTAGCAACTTATTCTAATCCATAACAATACATTTGCCCTTTAATTAGGCTTTGATGATTCATCCCTTTCTTCCTCTTCATTAAGAACAGTAGAAAACATAATAACAATCAATTAAAAATAAGCTCAAATCAAAGAGAAAATGATGAAGATGAAGTGGAAGATTTTACCTTGAGGGATTTTAGCCAATTTCTTAAGATCAATTACCTTGAGAAGATGAATAAAGAGAGGGAGAAGAAAAGGATGTCAGTTTCTTTCTTCTCTTTGTTTAACCTTTAGCTATTTGTACTTCCTAAGTGGATGGTCAAGATTTCATCTTAACTTTCATCCAATAGCCTACAAATCCTCAAATTAAAATGTGACTAAAAAATTTTTTAAGATGTACTTTAACAAACCTAGTCTTCATCTAAAAACTTTTATGCCATGTTAAAACTTGTTTAATACTTTAAAATTACCATATTAGCCTTTATGAGAACATAATATTTTTGGTAATTATTTTGAGGCATTACACTAGCTAGCCTCTAAGTATTATTCGAGTAAGATTATTCATCTAAAGGTGATGATGAAGAAAAAGTTGAAACCATTTTTGCTGAAGTGGCTGAATCTTTTAAAATCATTCAATGGCTAGCTTGATTAAGGTCCTTCACTGATAAGCCATAATCTTTTCACCTTGAGGAACACAACTTGGCCGAATTCAAGAATGACTTAGCCTTTATTCACCACCATGGTACTCATTACCATTTGACAATTCACCTGAAAGCAAGTACTGGCCAATTATTATCATCCCTTGATCAACTAGTTGATATGAAGTGATTATAATAGCCAAGTTCTCTCAAAGAGGTGCTACCATTTCTCCTATGAAAAGGAGATTGCTATTATTTCTACTAAAAGTGTAAAGGCGATAGTCCATATTAAAGAGCTAGAAAAGGAACTAGCCAATTTAAAAAGAAAGGAAAAACCCCTTTCTTTGCCAAGAAGTTGAGACCATTATAAATGAGAGAAAAAGAGCCAAAAAGGCTTTAAGCTAAGTGAAGTTTGGAATTAAAGTACTTGAAAGTGATGATGCACATGTCATAGCCACTCTTGCCTAATTCATTAAAGACATAGAAAAAGATATGTAGACTATATCACCTAACGGGCCTTTGTATAATGTATCGCCCCAAAATAATTACTAGAAAAATATAATATGCTTATAAAGGCTAAAGGGTAATTTTAATGTTTTGAGCAAATTTTAGCAAGGCGAAAAGTTTTTGGATGAAGGATTAGATATGTAATTATAAATCGTAAAATAGTTTCAATGGCATTTTTAGCTTGAAGGATTTTTGGCCATTGGATGGAAGTCAAGATGAATTCTTAACCATCCACTTGATGGTATCAATAGCCTAAAGTGAACATAAGAGAGAAAAGAAAATTGACATTCTTTTCCTCTTCCTCTCTTTATTCATCTTCTCAAGGCATCTCCCTTAAGTAATTATCTAAAATTCCTCAAGGTAAGATCATCCACTCCATCTTCATCATCTTTTACATTATTTTGCTCTTACATTGATTCTTGTTATTGTGTTTTTCTATTGACCTTGCTGAAGAAAAAGAAAGGGGTGAATCATCAAGGGCAAACACATCATTGAGGAGTAGAACGAGTTGCTAAACATCCCTTTACAATTTTTAGAGCTTGTGCATAAGCCTAATTGTGTTTATTTATAGTGAATTGGTTGAATTGATGCTAGGGTTCATAGTTTTGTATGTTTTTTTGAAATTTGATGATTTAATGACAAATTTTGGATTAAGTTTTATGCTTTTGATGTGCAAAATACCCTATAGTCTATTGGTAATGATTATAGATCAAATTGTGATGTTAATTGCATGATTTGGGATTGATTAGATGAGTTTTTGAAAGAAAAATCATGAGGAAATCATAATTTAGAGTTGCTAAACTGTAGGTCTCGTAGCTATATCCCCTTTGGGTCTCCTAGCTATGACTCTTTTTGGGATTCGGCTAGCTTCTAGATTTTTGAAGGCTTTACGGCTATGACCCCTTTTGGGTCCACAACTGTGACTTTTTTCTAATAACATAAAACTTAATTTTTTCATGTGAAAATTGAATTTTTTCGGAAGTCAATTATAAAGACACTTTGAAGTAGTGTTTTAATACATATTTTAACATGTTTAATTATTAAAAGTCACATGATTTTGATATGGCTTTGTTGGAAATGTGCATCGTGTATTGCATTAAGTATGTATGTTCACTGACTATAAGCACTTCTAATACATACCTTTAGTTATATGAGACATTAATATTGATGTAATGAATGATGAGCTATGAGTACCATGAGAATACATATGGACCTTGTATAAATATCCCATGTTATGATTATCTTATGTTGTCCTTATGTGTCGTTAAAGGCATGTGATCATTTTTGGCATATAAGTGATCTCAAAATATGCGTATCTAGTACACCATATGTGATATGCTATAAGTAATGTGAATCTTGAGGCTCTTAAGCTAATGTGATTATATGAGATACACATGAAGTCAATGGGACTATATGTGATATATGAGTGAATAGCCTTGACATGGAAAGATAAATGGTGAAATAAACTTAACAGGATTAATAATAAGCCCATGTATTGTTGGACTTATGTTAGCAATGGGATCGTTAGCATGCCAATAGCGATTAGTGGTATTGCATTTACCTTCTATTGCCTCTAAGGTAGTCATTCTAGTGAGTGTAGCTATGTCAGGTTAACAGTCACTACATAATCATTTTGTATGGGTACAACTATGTAAGATTAGTGATCATTATACATATTTTTATAATATGGGTACAACCACCTAATCCATGTGAAGGACATTGTACAACTATGTGGTGGGCACAGATACATAAGATTAGTGATTACCATGTATATATATGTTTATGGGTATGGCCACAGAAGTCCAGTGGTCACTGTACAACCCTTTATCCATTCTAGTAGGTCTACTATACATTAGGCTATTGAGTGATAAAATGAATAATAATGTGAAATGTATAAATTGAAAAAACATGTGGTAACTTTTGGCATATACATAAAATGGGGTAATCTTATATAAAGGTTATACAAATAATATGTATGTACTCTAATAAGAAAAGGTTATAAGTTTATTATGCCATAAACATGAATAACTATGACCGCTGCGAAGGTAAGTGAGGTAAGTTCATGCATTGTATATACAAGTGCCCATGACCATTTGTGATGAGGTACGCCTACGAGATATATGTTGAGATTGTGTGAATATATGTCTTATATGTGCTGTTTGATGGTAAATATAATTAGTTTTTTTTACCACTAAGTAATTTTTACTTAACACATTAGTGTTTCCACATGTAGGTTAATCTTTTAGAGAGCAACAGAGAAAGTATTACAAGTGGGGATATGCAGTTACATTCTCATATTTATAGTTTTATTTTGTTAAATATTTGTTTATTCTTTTATTGGTTTATTTCTTTTTATGGATCTTTTAAAGGGATGTAATTAAAGGATTTTTGGCACATTTTACAAGGCCTTATTTTATGTTTTATGATAAATAGTTTTCTTTAGCTTAAAATTTATTCGTAGTATGTTTCATGTGAATGTTGTACAAGTGATATATGTGCGATAAGTATAAGATGTCCATGTGTATGTGTTTTAGGTGAAGTGTGAACATTTTAGTTCCAGTGCCATAGGAACATAATGTGGTACTCATTCTCTTTGGTGTCTTCGGATATTAGAAGGAGGGGCATCACTTTTTATTGTATCAGAGCTAGGTTGAGGCAGTTCTTGCCTATGAAGACTGAGTCCATTACTCATGTGTTTGTATAAGTGTGTGAAATATTATGCATCGTCCATTTTCCATTACATGCATAAGCTATAATCTACTAATGCAAATTACTCTCTATTGAATAAAGGCAAGATATCCTTCAAGTGTGGGCAATTCAGAGTACTAGCCTACATCTACATCTATACCACCTGCACCACCTGCCTAAGGTCAATGGGCTATGCAAGTTGAGTTGATCTAGTTGTTAAGGTAGGCCACAGCTCATATGCCATAACCCTAACCACCTGCACCTCTACTAGAACCTAAGAGGAGGAATTTCATTGAAAGACTTTAAAAGACTAAGGCAGTGGAACTTAAAGGCCTTAAAGAAGAAGATTCAACCATAATAGAGTATTGGTTAGAGGAGATAACTAGAATTTTGGAGCAAATGGGCTGTAATAAGGAAGAATTCATATGTGCCAAGTCCTTTCTTCAACATTCAACTGGTGAAAGTCATTGATAAGAGGAAAGCTAGTTGAGCTAATTACTTGGCAATTCTTTCAAGATAAAATTTCAAAAGTATACATTAGTGACACATATAGAGATGCCCGATGCAGAGAATTCTTAAATCTTAGGGAGCACTAGATAATTGTCTTTGAGTATGAGAAGAAATCTCTGAGGATAGTTAAATATGCTAAGGATATGTTTCCCACTAAAGCTACTAGGTGTACGTGATTTCAAGATAAGCCGAACACTTACATTAGATCAAGAGTGGCTCCTAGCCAAATCAAAGATTTCTCTCAACTGATGTCTATAGCTATGAAATTGGAGGAGATTAGTCAATAGAACTAGAACAGGAAGTTTAAGGGTCAGAATAAGAAGAGCTAAAGGTAAGGCAATACCTCCTTTGCAACTAGTATGAAACATAATGGTAGTGTTACATAGGGATCATCTCCAAGGAACCTTAATTTTAGTAGAGGCAACAGAAGAGCATCATCAGTGGATAGTGCTCTAAGGTTAGCTATAAGAGGTGCCACTGTTTGAACCTATGAGCATTGTGGCAAGTCTCATGGTGGTATCTACTAGAGGATATCAAGAGTGTGTTTTTTATATTAGTCTATAAATAATAGGATCAAGGATTGCCTTCAGCTTTAGAAAAGAAGTGAGTAGTTAATGGACTCTAGGATAACTCCTACAATTGGCAAAAGATCTGATAGGCAAGCTAGTTAGAGAGGTGCGCAGAAGACTACTTTTAAGATTATGCAGAAACCAGAGGCACGTGTTCCTATTCACACTTATGCCATTAGAGCCAAAGAAGATAAGGATGCCCTAGATGTGATAGTTGGTACATTTTTTATCTTTGGCATTATTGTACATGTGTTGGTAGATTTTGGATCTACACATTATTATATTTACACTGCATTGTCATGAAAGTAGAATCTAAAAAATAAACCAACTAAATATGAAATTTTAGTCACTAATCCTTTGGGGCACAGTGTTATAGTGAATGAAGTGTATATGAATTGTCTTCTTAGTCATTAAAAGTATAATTCTGAGCATATCTTATAAAACTACCCTTTAGTGATTTTGATGTAATCTTAGGAATGTACTGGTTATCCAAGCATAGTGTGATAGTAGATTATAACTCTTAAGACTCTTGATGGGAAAAAGTTACTATTATGAGGGAAAGATTAAATTTTCTTTCTAATATGATATCTGCAATTGCAACAAAGAGGATGATCAAAAAAGGGTGCTAAACATATCTAGCTCATGTGAGGGATACTAGGTAAATTATGCTTAAGCTTTAGGACATACCCACTATGAAAGACTTTTAAGATGCTTTTCCTAATGATCCATTGGGTTTGCCACTAGAATGAGAAGTTTAATTTGGCATTAACTTAGTACTAGATGTAGTGCTAGTGTTATCTCACTATAAAGAATGGTGCCAATAGAGTTGAAAGAGTTAAAAGTATAGTTACAAGAGTGGTTAGACAAGGGCTACATATATCTTAGTGTCTCACTATAGGGTGCACCAGTTTTGTTTATGAAGAAGAAGGATTGGTCTATGAGATTGTACATCGACTATAGATAGTTAAATAAGCTTATTGTGAAGAATAAATACCCTCTCCTTAGGATCAATGACTTATTTGATCAATTTAAGGGAGCAAGTGCATTTTCAAGGATAGACTTGAGATTGGGTTATTATCAGATGAAAGTTAAGGAAGATAATATGCATAAAACTACTTTTAAAATAAGATATAGGCATTATGAATTCCTTATGGTGCCATTTGGTTTGACCAATGCACCAATGGCATTTATAGACTTTATGAACCAAGTCTTCGGTCTTTATCCAAATCAGTTTTTAGTAGTGTTCACATATGATATTTTGATTTATTCCAAAAACAAGGTATATTATGATGAGAATTTGAGATTAGTGGTACATAAATTAAGAGAGAAGCAGTTATAAGCCAAATTCAATAAATGTGAGTTTTGGCTTGATGAAGTGGCATTTCTAGGCCACATTGTTTCTATGGATAAGTTAAGAGTAAATCCCAAAAAGATAAAATTTATAGTTGATTGGAAACCACCTAAGAATGCTATGAAGATTAGAAGCTTCATATGTTTGGAAAGATATTACATGCAGTTTATGAAGGGGGTTTTTTATTATATCCTCTCTACTAACTAAGTTATTCCAAAAGAATGTGAAGTTTGAATAGTTTGATAAGTGTCAGAAGAGTTTTGAGAAGCTTAAGGTTGGTGAAAGCTCCAATCCTTAGCAACCAGTGTCAAGAAAGGACTATATGATGTATAGTGATATGTCTCCTAGTGGTTTGGGATGTGTGCTTATGTAAGATGGTAAGGTAGTGGCCTATGCATCAAGGCAGTTAAAGCCTCATAAAAGGAACCATTTTACCTATAACCTTGAATTGGCTACTATTGTCTTCATTTTGAAGATATGGAGATATTATTTATATGGTGAGAGATGTTTCATCTACACGAACCACAAAAGTCTCAAGTATCTTCTTACTTAAAAGGAGCTTGAATTGAGACAAAGGCAATGGATAGAACTACTCAAGGACTATAATTATATCATTAACTATCACCCAAGAAAAGCCAATGTGGTAGCAGATGCCTTGAGTTGAAAGTTAATAGTAGGTATGATTTCTATAAAGAAATCTTCTTTCCATAAGTTATGTGTTTTTGTCACACATAAGTTATGTGTTATGGGCTATTTCATACGCAACTCTTAAGGCTATAAACATCTATTTGAAGCTAACACTTGATGAAGCTATCTTGGCTGAGATAAGAGTTAAACCTAACTTGATTCAACAAGTGTGTAATGCTTAAGGAGGTGATGAGAAGCTACAAGTAACTATAAAGCAAGTCCAAAAGAGGAAGTCGAGTGAATATAAGTCAAAAGATGGATAGTTGTTCTACCAGGGAAAATTGTGTTTGCCTAATAATCAAGACCTTAAGAGTTTGATCTTGAATGAAGCATAATAATTCTTATACCATGCTTCCTAGAAGCACCATAATATATCAAGATCTAAAGTCATATTATTAGTAGTCAAGCATGAAGAGAGATATAATGGAATATGTGACTAAGTGTCTGACATGTCAATTGGTGAAAGCAGAGCAACAGGTTCCATCAAGTTTGCTACAACTTATGGTAATACCTAAATAGAAATAGGATCGGATTACTATGGATTTTGTGTTTAGTTTACCTTTAACACAAAGGAAGAATCATGACATTTTGGTAATTATGGATCAATTAACTAAGTTGGTACATTTTTTGCTAATCAGAATAGACTATTCCTTAAAAAGGTTATGTAATGCCCGAAAATTCCAATTTTATGAATCATACCTCTCGAGGCCTAAATAGTATCTTCCAAGTGATTGGGTCACACTAAGGTAGCTGAGGTTGAAGTATTAGTCATAAAACTGAGACGAGCGAAATAATGATGAAAAAAAAGTTATTAGCACTAATCATTGAACAATAAAATGTTTTGTGTTGAAAACTAGATAATAGTGACTTAAGTTTGTATCGAGTTCAAAAATGGTCGGTATATGCCCTAACTGACCCAAAAATATCATAACCTATAAGTCAAAAATTCCAAATAGTCTAATGGTGGTGAAATAAGAATTTTCTGAGATTGATTAGTATTTTATTTGAATTTTTTGAAAATGAGAGTGGATCATTAATCGAGTTCTCTATGGCTATAGGACCTGAGATTTTAGGGTCTTTAAATTGAGAATTTCAATAATTTTTAGCACTGAAAAAAATAATTTTGGAGGCATTAAACATTAAAATTACATTTTGAAGTTTAAAATATAAATAGGATTAATTTAGACCGTTGGATCACCATGTGGTGCGATTTGGGCTATCTAAGCACTCAATATAAAAGGGTGAGTGGCACATATATACCACATATACAATCCATCTTCTTCCTCCCCTCATTTCATAGTGAAGTTGACGCCATATCCTCTCCCTCCCTTTCTTTTTTTTTTCTTTAATTAAACCCTAAAACAAGGCTATTTTAGAAAAATAAACCCTCTAATCTTGCTTCCATAGTCTCTTGAGCATGATTTTGGTGAGAAAAATGCAAGGGAAAGCTTAGTTTGGGAGATTTATAGCTTTAGTGAATAGTGACTAATTTTTGTGTAAGTAGTTCTTTTTAAGGTTTCATATTTTTCTAAGGTAGTATTTGAGGTGTAGATG
>CANXYI010304448.1:0-16543 GCA_948208565.1 Hura crepitans | reverse complement strand
CATACCTGGTCAAAGTTGGGTAAAAGTTAAATAAATGCAATAAGTGAATGGACTCCACCTGAGGGGGAAGAAGAGGTGGCTAGCTATACACCCACAATGATACACAAACTAGAAAGGGGTGCAGCCATCCCATACACTAGTAATGTAACTCAAAGATAGCCGCCACCTCAACCACCACCACAACCTCAAGTACAAGCTTCTCTAGCATTGCTGTAGTTAATCGTTGATTTGCTGAGACAGACTGTAGCATTAGCCCCGGCACTAGCTTTAGTGCCCATAATAGTAAATCTTCCACCTCCACTAGCTCCTTCAGCACCATAAAAGACCTATTTAGAGAGGATTAGGAAGCTGAGAGCAGTGGATTTTTGGGATCTCGAGAGGATGGCGCAGCCAGAGCTCAGTGCTGGCTAGAGAGGACCACCAAAATATTAGAGGAGTTGGAGTGCCTAAGAGGGAAGTATTTGAGGTGTGCCATATTTTTGCTTCAGGAAGAAGCATTCCATTGGTGGGATAGACTTAAGAGAGGAAAATCAGTAGAGGAACTAACATGGGACTTCTTTTTGAAGGAGTTTAAGAAGTGATACATCTCGGATTCCTACATAGACAAGAAGAGGCAGGAGTTCTTTGATTTGAAGCAAGGTCGAAGGTTGATTTCAAAATATGAGAAAGATTTTGATCAATTGAACCGTTATGCATTTGAGTTTCTTCCGAATGATGAGGAGAAGTGCAAGAGGTTTGAGAAGGGCCTCAATATGGAGATTAGGATACAGATTTCCACCTTTGAGATCAAAGATTTTTCAAAGTTAGTAGTAGCACCTACAATATGGAAGAAATGGTTAAAGAGAGGAGAGACTTATTTCAGAGAAAGAGGCCTTTCACAGTAGGCCAAACAAGTTCAGCTCTAGGTGGGAGTAAGAAGCCGTGTGATTTTGAGCAAAGTTAGCAGCTACAGAGGCAGTAGGGCCAGCAAACACAGTCATAGAGATAGGCTCCTTCATAGAGGACTGATCAGGGGTACATTGCCAGACTTTGACCGCCTTCATCATAGCAAGCATCTAGTGCACCTGCATCCACTACTAGGGGTGCATCGCCTGCGTGTGAGACATGCCAGAGATAGCATTGTGGTCAGTGTCAACTGAAGACAGGAGCATGTTTTATTTGTGGTTCCTAAGACTATTGGTGGAGAGATTACCATTAGAGGCTAGCAGAGGCAGCCTAGACACAAGCCTCAGTCGCAGCTATAGTTGGTAGACCACCGAAAGCCCTGAGACAAGAGCAGACTACCACCGGATAGAGAGGTAGACCAAAGGCTAGAGCTTTGGCACGGCAGTATGCCATCCGTGCTTGGGAGGAAGCAGAGGCTCTAGACATTATTACTAGTACATTCTCCTTACTTGATACTTCAGTACTAGCTTTGATAGATCCAGGATCCACACACTCTTACATATGCAAGACACAAGCAATAGATAGAGGCTTGGAACTAGAACGCATTGACCTAGACATTCAAGTGAGCAACTAGATAGGATAGAGTGTGATAGTGAACACTATATATAGACATTGTCCTCTGATGATTCAAGATCAGACCTTTCCAACCAATCTCATAGAACTGCCCTTTTATGAGTTTAATGTCATCATGGGTATGGACTGGTTGATAAAGCATAAGGCAGTGATTGACTACGAGAAGAAAAGGTTGAGTCTTCAGACCCCAGATAGGCAAGAGGTGATAGTTATGTGTAATAGAGATTCTTTATATAATGTGATCTCAGCCATAACAACCAGGAGACTCATCAAAAAAGGGTGTCCAACTTTCTTAGCCTCAGTAGTAGATACTACTGCTCAGACCCCTATTTTAGATCAGATACCAGTTGTATCTGAGTTTCTCGATGTATTTCCCGAAGAATTGCCAGGATTTCCATCGCATCATGAGTTAGATTTTGAGATTGAGATGTATCCGGGTGTGAACCCAGTCTCAATCACTCTCTATAGGATGGTCTAGCAGAATTAAAAGAATTGAAGGCACAGTTGCAAAAGTTACTAGACAAGGGCTTCATCAGGCCTAATGTATCTCCTTAGGGAGCTCCAATATTGTTTGTGAAGAAGAAGGATGGATCTTTTCATTTATGTATCGATTATAGGGAATTGAATAAGGTGATAGTTAAGAACAAGTATCCATTGCCTAGGATCGATGATCTCTTTGATTAGTTACAGGATGTAAGCATTTTCTCTAAGATAAACTTAAGATTAGGGTACCATTAGTTATGGATCAAGGAGAGTGATATCCCTAAGACAACTTTTAGAACCAAATATGGGCATTATGAGTTCTTAGTGATGCCATTTGGGTTCACTAATGCCCTAGCAGCATTTATGGATTTGATGAATAGAGTATTCAAGCTGCACTTGGATTAATTCATTGTGGTGTTCATCGATAATATATTAGTGTATTCCAGAACCTAGGAGGAACATGAACACCTCTAAATGGTATTACAGATACTGCGAGAGAAGTAGTTATATGCCAAGTTCAGTAAGTGTGAATTCTAGTTAGAAGAAGTGGCATTCTTGGGTCACATTATCTCAGTTGAAGGTATCAAGGTAGACTCAAGTAAGGTGATCGTAGTATTGGAATGGAATCTTCCTAGGAATATGATGGAGATTCGAAGTTTCCTAGGATTGGCAGGTTACTACAAGAGATTCATGAAAAGGTTCTCGATGATTGCTACTCCACTGACAAGGTTAATTAGAAAAGATGTGAAATTTGAATGGAACAAGTGTTAGGCCAGTTTTGATATGCTGAAGAGGATGTTGACTGAAGCTCCTATCCTGACTCAACCAGAACAGGGTAAGGAGTTTGGGACCTACAGTGATGCATCACATAACGGACTTAGTTATGTGCTAATGTTGGAAGGAAAGGTGATTGCATATGCTTCCAGACAGCTGAAGCCACATGAGAGGAATTACCCAACGTATGACTTGGAATTGGTAGTGAATGTATTTGCATTAAAGGTGTGGAGACATTATCTATATGGAGAGAGGTGCTATATGTACACGGACCAAGGAGTTTAAAGTACTTGCCTACAGAAAAAGAGTTGAATTTAAGATAGTGACAGTGGATGGAGTTGATTAAGGACTATGATTACCTAATCGACTATCATCCAGGTAAGATGAATGTGGTTGTTGATATGTTAAGTCAAAAGATTATAGCTACACTGAGATCGATGGATGCTAGAATAGAGTATACACTAGAAGGTGCAGTGTTAGCTGAGTTGCAAGTTAAAGCTGATTTTAAGCAGCAAGTGAAAGAGGCACATCTTAAAGATACACACTTAGTGCAGATAGTCAATAAAGTCAAAGAGAGAAAAGTGATAGGCTTTGAATTAGCAAAGGATGGAAGCCTATATTACTAGAATAGGCTCTGTGTGCCTGATGTCAATGAGTTGAGACTACAAATTTTGAGAAAAGCTCATGAGGCTCCATACTCAATGTACCTAAGAAGCACAGAGATGTAGCTTGGGTTGAAGCCTCATTATTGGTGGCCTGGTTTGAAATGTGAAGTAGCTGAGTACGTGGCTCGATGTCTAACATGTCAGTAGTTAAAAATAAATCACCAGGTTCCTTCTGGATTGCTATATTCGGTTGCAATACTAGAATGGAATTGGGAGAAGATCACGATGAACTTTTTCATGGGATTGCCTATGACAAGAAACAGATGTGATGCCATATGGGTGATCATGGATAGGCTAACGAAGACAACCCACTTTATACTTGTGCAGATGGATTTCTTATTAGAAAGACTAGCTCGACTGTATATTGATGAGATTGTGAGTTATATGGAGTGCCAGCAGTGATAATATCATATCAGGACCTGAGATTCACATCCAATTTTGGAAAAAAGTTACAAGAGGCCTTAGGTACTCGATTGACTTATAGTATAACATTCCACCCTCAGATAGATGGCTAATCTAAAAGAGTGATATAGGTGTTAGAGGACATGCTGAGGAGTTATGCCATTGAGTTCAAAGGCAATTGGGACCAATATTTGGCATTAGAAGAGTTTGTATACAACAACAGCTACTAGGCTAGCTTAGCTATGGCACCATATAAAGCATTGTATGGTCGTCGATATAGGACTCCACTCTGTTAGAGTGAAGTGGGCGAAAGTAGAATAGTTGGCTCTGATCTGATTCAAGATATAGAGGAGAAAGTTAAAATGATTAGAGAAAGGTTGAAAGCTACATCAGATAGATAGAAGTTTTATGCAGACTTAAAGAGATGGGATATTGAGTATGAAGTTGGGGATCGAGTGTTCTTGAAGGTGTCACTATGGAAGAAAGTACTTCAATTTGGTAAGAAGGGCAACCACAGTTTGAGGTTCATTAGGCCTTAGGACATTACAAAGTGAGTGGGCCCATTGGCTTATTGACTGGCTTTGCCACTTGAGTTGCAGTAGATACATGATGTCTTTCATGTATCCTTGTTGAGAAGGTATCATTCAGACCCAACACATGTGATAACTACTGAGGAGATATAGGTACACCCAGATATGATGTATAAGGAAGAACCCGAATAGATTCTTGCTAGAGAGGTGAAGCAGTTGAGGAATAAGATAATTCCACTAGTGAAAAGTGCTTTGGAGACACCACAACTCAATGGAAGCAACATGGGAGAGTGAGGAGTTGATGTTCATGCAGTATCCTCATCTCTTTACTTCAGGTAATTTCGAGGATGAAATTTTTTAAAAGGGAAAGAATTGTAATGCCTGACAGTCAATGTCATATGAACAGTACCGGTGGGGCCCGAGTGATGTTGCTCGTAATGCAGGTCGTCATTTTGAGTCTGATGACTAGTATATTGGTTATAAAACTTTGATGAGCCCAAAAATAGGGAAAACGAATGAATTAAAAATTTTAGTAGAACCAATAATTCATATTAGGTCAAAAACTACTATTTTCAGAGATAAAATGAGGTTAGGCCAGGACTGCCCGGAAATGTGCCTAGATGGTCTCAAAAATATCATACGTTGAACCTAAATTCCACTAAGTATGATGGAGAAGGAATTAGAATTTTATGAGGTCAATAGATATTTTTTCTAAATATTTTTATTCTGGCCGTGAATAATGCCAAAAAGTCAACGGTGGAATTTTGAGCTGAAATTTTATATGGGCTTTAGTCCCACTAATCAAGGAATTTTAAAATAAAAATAGGAATTTTTAGACACAGAGTATTTCTAAATTTTCGAAGCAAAAAGTGACATAATGTGTACAAAAAGTAATTGGGGCCATTGGGCCCAATTTAATGGATCTAGCCCATCAAGGATAAGTTATTAAACATGTGTTATCATCCCACACTTAAGAGAGTCATCATCTTCCCCATCAATCCTCCATGGTCAATGCCATTAGCATGAGAAAGCCATCATTTTTTTCACTTTCTCTCTCCTAAACACCACCTAATTTAACTTAAAATTAATGGAAATTAAGCCTCCATTATCTAAGGATCTCAAATCCATCAAGAATTGCAAGAAAAGAAGGCTAAAATTGCATAATTCACCATTTGGGTGAATAGTGCACAAAGTAAGCAAAATGCTTCAATCTCATTTTTTATTTTTGGTATAGTTAACTTAGGCAATGCTAAGAGTTCTTATGTTTTTAGAATTTGAATTGGAGCTATACATGATTTTTTGGAGTTTTTTTAAGTCTATGTTGGTGTATGTTAGGGTGAAACACTTCAAGTGAGAGGGAGCACAGAAATCAAGGGATAAGTGTTAGGAAAAAGGGGTATGAATTCACCCTAGGAATGTGGATTAAGTCAAATACATTATGCCAATTATGTTTGATTAGGTTTATATGTATACATTTGTATGGAAATGTGATAAAATGGCGTGAATGCATGTAGTTAGGTAAATTGACCTTATAAGTATGTATATGGCATAGAATTAATAGGATTTGGACATTGAATGAGGAAAGAATTCATGTGTAAAAGTGTGTGCTCATGGTGGCCAAAATATGTGATATAATGGGTATGGAATGTGTGCTTAAGTATTGAATGAAATTGTGTGCAATTTACATATAGTAATCCCAAATAAGGTGACTTAAAAATGAGTATATTATAAGACATAGAATATGATGCATTTGAATGGGAAAATGTGACCAAAAACATATTAAATTATGTTCCTTATATTAGGTATGGAACATAAGAATAATGGGGTATAAAAGTGAAAGAAAAAGGAACTTGAATGATATAGGCAATGAAAAGAATAAATGGCAAGATTGACCAAATGAATAGTGTCAGTTATATAAACCGACCATATGAATAGTAACTTTACGACCGTAGGCAAAGTTACAATAGTTTGTGTAATATTGACATAAAACGTAATGTAATGGTAAAGTAGTGATAAAAATAATTTGAAATGGTAAATGGCCCCTCAGTTGGACACCCATTAGATAGGTTGATCGGTCAACTAGGGTTAAAGTAGTTGCTAGGTAGTCGGTCCTTCTAAGGCC
This sequence comes from Hura crepitans, assembly GCA_948208565.1. Taxonomy (NCBI): domain Eukaryota; kingdom Viridiplantae; phylum Streptophyta; class Magnoliopsida; order Malpighiales; family Euphorbiaceae; genus Hura; species Hura crepitans. The sequence continues at coordinate 10,049 of CANXYI010304448.1, read as the reverse complement.
CACTGCTAGATTTATAAGTTATTATAGTGGGTGCAATGGCCCAAGTATCGTGATGAGCCACTACGCTACAGGTTGTTATTGTGGATTAGGATTAGTCTACGAATAGGTCCTTAAGTATCCACTATAGGTGCTTATTGCTATTAGGTGCAGGTACTAGGGGTAGTCTATAGACATGTCCCTGTTATCTGCTACATATCCTTAAGTATTAGGGAAGGTAGGTGCAGCTATGTAGGCCCTAAAGGTGGGCCACTACATAGGACACATCCTGTTGTCAAGTGTTTAGAATTGTAGTCTATCTAGTATGGGCTTGTAAAGTAATAAATAGAAATAACTAATAAGAAAGCTAAGATAAATAGATAAGTAAGCTAGAAGAAAGAAATAAATGGACTTAGAGCTATAGGAAAGACTTTTGTGTGCAGAATATTACATAGTGCATGGCTGCATGACATGACATAGTATATTAAGTTTAATCCACCACTGAGTGTCATACTCAGCATGTTAGTGTTTCGATGTGCAGGTAGTAGACAGAGAGCAATCCAGCATCAGACGACATCGACAATGTAGCTGCTAGAGTCTGTTAGTATCTCTTTTATTTTCTTTTTGGCTTTTGTATATAGAGTTGCACTCATGTATGTATAGATAATATGGGATATGGGATGTACATATAAAAGTATGTAAGTAATTGAATGTATTTATAGTTTTGTTTGGAATGAAAAGTTGCTTCTGCATGCTATGAGTTGATGGGTCTATGACCCTGTGATTGATAATTAAGTATATAATTGATGGGGTAAATTGTGAGTTAGAGGACTAGAGGGTCCAAAAGGGGTGAAAAGGTTGATAGTTAATTTAGAAGTGCTTTTCTTTATAGGAAAATTTTAGGGTTAGTTACCAGGGCAGTCATTATGTTGCCTAATTTTTTTATGAATGTCTGATAGTACCTGATAGGTAATTTAACGGACTAAAATAGACAATAATTAGGGAATATATTATCAAAATGGGCTTAAGGCTAGGTTTGGTCAAACCTAATCAAAGTTGGGTAAAAGTTAAACGAAAGGCCCTTGGGGAAATCCTAGGATTAGTGACCTCGACGGGAAGTAGCACGCCTTGCCTGTTTCAAGGAGAAATGGGTAGAGGGTGTTATAGTAGCAATCTAGAAGGAACCTGATGCTCAGCTTTTACCTACTGACATGTTAGACATCTAGCCATATATTCTGCTACATCCCTTTTTATACCTGACCACCAATATTGAGACTTCAGATGTAAGTACATCTTCATAAAACTAAGGTGCATAAAATAAGGAGCTTTATATGCCTCATTCAGTATCTGTAACCTTAGGTTATCTATACTAGGTACACAAAACCTACCCTAATAATACAAATATCTATCTTCACTTAATTCAAATCATGTTGCCTTGCCCTCCTTAACTTTACCCATAATCTGTCTCAATTGTTCATCTTTCACCTGAGCTTTATTTATCTGTTGCCTAAAATCCAGTTTAATATGTAGTTTCACTAGAATGGCATCTTTTCCTATGTACTATAGTTTAACATTCGTGCCTTTCAAAGCTACCATAAACTTTTTGCTCAAAGCATCTGCTATATCATTAGCTTTCCTTTGGTGGTAATCTATCAAACAATCATAATCTTTATTCAACTCTAAACACATTCTCTACCTCAAGTTCAACTCTTTTTGAGTAAGGAAATATTTTAGGCTCTTATGGTTTGTGTAAATATAACACTTCTCACCCTACAGATAATGCCTCTAAATTTTTAAAGCAAAAACAATAGTAACTAACTCTAAATCATGAGTAGGGTAGTTCCACTCATGAGGTTTCAACTGTCTTAAAGCATACGCTACTACTTTTCCTTTTTACATCAATACACAATAAAATCTATTAAGTGAGGCATCACTATAGATAACAAAATCCTTACCTTCTTCAGGTTGAATCATGATAGGTGCTTTTGTCAACATCTTTCTTAACTTGTCAAAATTTTCTTGAAATCTAGCACTACCCCACTCAAATTTCACATTCTTCCTAATCAATCTAGTCAGAGGTGCTACAATTATAGAAAATCCTTTCTCAAATCTTTTATATTAGCCATCTAAATCTAGAAACCTCTATATCTCTATCATATTCCTCGGAGGTTCCCATTTTAGTACTGCCTGACCTTGCTAGGGTCTACTATAATACCTTCTACTAATACTACATGTCCCAAAAAAGCCACTTCATTTAGCTAGAATTCACATTGTCTTAACTTGGCATATAACTGCTTCTCGTTCAGAGTCTATAGCATAACCTTGAGATGTATTTCATGTTCTTATTTGGAATTAGAATATGCGAGGATATCATTAATGATTACCACAACACATTGATCTAGGTATTGGTGAAATACTCTGTTAATTAGATCTATAAAAGCTACAGGGGCATTAGTGAGACCAAATGGCATTACTAAGAACTCATAATGCCTGTATCGAGTCCTAAAAGTAGTTTTAGGAATATCAGCTTCCATAATTCTGAACTGGTGATAACTAGATCTCAAATCAATCTTGGAAAATACACCTACACCTCTCAACTAGTCAAAAAGATCATCTATTTTAAGTAGGGGATAATTATTTTTCACTGTCACTTTATTCAGCTGTCTATATTCAATGCACAATTAAAGTGACCGTTCTTTCTTTTTTAGAAACAAAATAAGGGCTCCCTAAGGTGAAGTATTGGGTTTAATGAACCTTTTATCTAATAGATCTTGCAACTGCACCTTCAATTCTTTCAACTTAATAGGTGCCATTCTAGAAGGGGTAATAGACATAGGAGTTGTACTAAGATACATCTCAATCTCAAAATCAAGCTCCCTCTATTGAGGCAACCCTAGCAACTCATCATAGAATTTAGAAATTGTTAGGATATGTTTAGGAATTAGGGTTAAAGTATTAGCATCAATGACATTTGATAGGTAGGCTTCATACCCTTTGACAAATGAGTTTTCTTACTATATTAGCTGAGATGAGATTGTTCGAAAGGTTTCTCTCACCCGTAACTGTCATTGCTTGTCCCTGTACAGTCTAGAGGGTCAGCTTCCTATATTTACAATTCACTATAGCCTGATGTTTATACAATCAATCCATTCCTAAAATCACATCAAATTCATGAAAGGGTAATTCAATCAAATCCATAGGAAATAGACATTCTTAAATTACTAAGGGACATTGTCTATACAATTGGTTCACATTCACACTCTGTCCTATCAAATTAATAACCTGAATGTCTATGTTTACATGCTTAGGTTTTAGTCCTTTATCACATGCTTGTGTGGTACATACATAACAATGTGTAGATCCTAGGTTTATTAATGTCGAAATTGGAACATCAAATAAGTGAAACATACAAGTAATGACATATAGGGTTGCTGCTTTTTCATGAGCCTTGACAACATATTTCCTTATTAGTGCATGACCTTCTGATCCTGTCCCCTAACTAGCACTGGGCTGATTCCCTTTGCCCTACCTTTATCCTCTACTTTGAGTTGCTGCTATAGATGTGTAAGTACAGGCACTCTTTAGCTATCTCTGAGGACACTCTCTCTGATAATGATCTCAGGCACCATAATTAAAACACTTTTCCTTTCTACTTAACCAACATTGCCCCTAGTGTCTTTTGTCATAAGTATTACAAGTCAAGGGTTAATTCCTGTTACTTGTTGGTCCTAAAGCACTTGTAGCTCATGGAGGTGGTCGAGGTCTAACTGTAGAAGCCTACCTAGACCTCTGCGATTGTGTCTGCCTCTGTGCCTAGTGCACTAATTGAGACTGAGACTATGTTTCTGTTCTTCTCTTACTACCACCTAGGGCTACACTAGACCACCTAGTAGTAAACTGTCTCTTCTTATGAGAGAAATCTCTCTTCTCTTGTACCATCTCTTCAATATTATATATAGATGCTACTAATATTGCAAAATCTATAACCCTTAGGTTAGCTATTTGCATCCTCAGTTCTACATTCAACCTTTTCAAAAATCTCTTACATTTCTCCTCTTCATTATGAATAAACTCCTTAGCATATATTATTAGTTTAGTAAAATCATTCTCATACTCTGACATTATTCTCCTACCTTGTCTCAGTCCAAGAACTCTTGTCTCTTCTTATCCTTATACGAGTTTTGAATATATCTCTTTTTGAACTTTATTAAAAAGAACTCCCAAGTGAGATATGTTACTTCCTTTATCTTCTTAATAGTATCCCACTAAAGGAATGCTTCTTCCTAAAAGAGAGAAGTTGTACACTTTAAGCTTTCTTCCTCTATACACTCTAATTATTCTAGAATTCTATAGATTATCTCTAACCAATACTCATCTTGAAGTGTATCATCCTCCTTTGTACCCAAAAAATCTATAGCTCCCATCTTTTTAATCCTCTCTAAAGGTGTCTTATGTAAAAGAGCTAGTGGTAGAAGAGGTACTTGAGCTGGTGGAGCTGGTGGAATAGTAGCTACAGAAGTATATCTGAGTAGATCCACTATCTATTGTAATAGTGCAGGGTATTCTTGAGTCTATGGCTATGGTTGCACTACTAGCTCTCCTCTAAATTGTTGAAGGGCATAACTAGCCACTTCCTCTCTCTATTTCTTGAGTATCTGGTCACTCATTTTAATCAATTACAAAAATAAATAGGATTAATCAACCTTTTAGTAGTTTAGAAAGAAACAACCCTAGACATTGGTACTTATGAGAGACACCTAGGAACATATAAAATATGCTTTGATACCACCGAAAGTGACACCCCTTATCGGACCACCTAAGAAATTTGAAAGGTGATGTACTTCCTACCAGGTCACCCATCCTGAAATTGCTCTAAGTATGCACTCCTTAACTCTTATAGACTTTTATCAAATATTGCTTAGTTTCTCAGTCTAACACTTAAACATTCTTATATGAGGTATGACAGGCCTAGAAAACCCTTTAGCAAACATTTTACATGTTATAAAAAATTAGGCAGCACAACAGCTAGCTGGGTGACATTTTAAAATTTTTTTCACCTATAAAAGCACTTCTGTAATATTATTATAAACTTAACTTTTTCTTCTAGACCCTTCTGGTCCCTTTAGTCATCTTATTACAAATCAATAAAATTTCACAATCACACAGGGCCTCAGGAACATAGTCATCAGAAACTATAAATAAAGAAGCCATTTCAGAAAAGTAACATGTTTATATACATCACACCTATCCTTTTTATATCTACAGACATAAGTAGCCTCTAAACATGCTAAAACCACAGCCTACAGTGTTTACATGAGTGCTAACTAATAAAACAAAGGAAAAAGAGGCTTCTATATACCATTCATAGCCTGTGCTACAACCCTGCAAGGTCTCTAAGTTTAGATTGCTTACCTTTGCAAGCTACACACCAAAACATTGGTACACTAAGTATAAAACTCAGTGTTGAATCTAATGGATTAAAAACATGTCATATGCTGGCAGTCAGATCTAATAACAGGCTATAAATGCAATGTAGAGAATAACTTTATACAATGCACTAATTCAAATTAATAAGTCTCCAAGTTTATTTAATTACAATTTTACCACTGTGATGATTTCAATTAATTTAATTATTTAGTGAATTATCATCAATCTCGTATATACATTAATTCAATTTAAATTTGATAGGCCTGACTAGATAAACTACGCTTAAAGACATTAGACCTAGAGGGATTTAAAAAGTTATGTACTAGCCTACATTCTGGACCTCGACCACTGCACCAACCTGGTCTGATAATAGGGATCAATTCACATGAACATCCTAACACCAAACAAGAGATAGCAGGGATCAGTTCATAGACCTTCAAATATCTAAACCAAATCAACTACCAATCATATTGTGGATATTAGGGATCAGTCTTGAGACATTCCAATATCCAAAAAGTACAATAAGGAACTTTAGTTGATAGTAGGGATTAGTCTATAGACCTCTCAATATCTAGATAATCATTAACATTAAGCACTTCTAAATGATAGCAAGGATCAGTCTGTAGACTTCACAATATCTAGAAAATCATTAGTAAATATCTAGCAGCTGCTAATCACTAAGTTAATCGATCAACCCATCTAGTGGGTGTCTAACTAATGGGCTATCTGACCTTATTTTAAGTCCATTTACTTATTGATCATCATATTATAATATTTAAATGTGAGAAATAGATAGTTATGAATTTATTTTGACAGTCAAAATTTAACCTAGACAGTTACACGTCTATTTTTCTAAGACATTTTAGGTAACTCTCTTAGGCACAATTAAGTACACTTTAAATCTAATTTAAGCCATTATTATTAGTCTATTTATGTACTTGTTCAAAGTAGTTTCAATTTCAAAGTTCATAAATCATTTTTTTGGGACAATTATAGGTTATTTTTATGTTTTGCATACACAATTATAGGTCTAAAATATGTAATTTTCTTGGCATTTTTTCCGTGCCATTTCCACCCATTCTCATACATTATCATAGGCATAAAGGCATACCCAATTACACATCTCAAATGGCCTAGGAAGAGGCCTCTAATTCATTCCATATACACTTCACAAAGTGACCAAATTTGAGGTCAAGTTATATACCATTTTAGGTTTATTTTACCATGCTATTTTAAGCCATTTTTAAGTCCCCTTTTGAATTAGATTCCAACCTTTATTGCCTTACCAATATTTATTCATTTTCATGCCTCATTACTCACACATGTTTACATATCTCATGCCAAGTTCACATTACACATTCCATGCTCAAAATGCATGCCATTCCTGTATATATGTACCATACCATAACATGCCTATCATGCCAAACTTACCTCATATACCTCTCAGCCAAAGCTTGCAAATGACCATATCCATGTTTTTCTTCATATTCATCCATGCATTAACATCATTTAAGCATACACACACACACACACATCACATAACATACTAACCAAGCCTTGACATGCCTCGGCCACACTAAGAAATTATGCCTACAAGCACTCTTCCACTAAATTCACCACATACACCTACAATGTGATGCCTAATATCCCAATTCCCTTTTAATGTCTCATGCCACCATGCCATACACATACCTTTCAACCTAAGGCAACCTAAGAGACCTTTCAACCACTCAAGATAGAACCACCAAAGTTTCCATTTTCAACCATATATATACACAATTCATACCTTTCCATATCAAACACACTAAAATCCACCACATTTCTTTCTAATTCAAGCTATCTAGCTACCATACATATACACACGTCTTAGCCAACATGCCTTTTCACCATTCCATTCATCCTTTTTACAATTTCACCACTTAAATCATTCATACCATACATAATTAGCATTAACACAAGATTAATTTATTGTTACACATACTTCAGCCTTAAATTCCTTATGTTCCATACACCATTTCTATACATTTTACACATAAACTATAATTGCCATGATTCAAATACATCAAATTCACATACCTATCTCTATTTCTAGCCTTTTTCCCACTTTAAAAGCTTTAATCCCTTGGTCAACCTTGACTTTCCTTTGCACTTACATATTCACAGCAATACTTAAAAAATTCCCTAAAAATTTTCATAGTCCTCAAATTAAAATTATATGAGTATGAGGGGGTCTTAGAGTGATGGAATCCCTTCTGAAAAATTTTAAAATTAAAGAAAGAACGCTTACTCTTGGAATTGGTTTCTCAAGCTCCTTTTATGTACACTTAAGGATTCCTTAATTTTTCTTGAATTCTATAATTACCTGTTGCTTTCCAAATCTTTAAGGATCAATTTCCAACTTAGCAATAGAATTTTTGGTGCCAATTGATGGCTAAATTGGGCATAAACAAGAATAAAAATGGAGGAAAGAAAAGGAAAATGGCATCGGGAGAGAGAGGAAAAAGAAAAGGAGAAAATAGAGGTTGATGAGGTATTTATGCCAAGTGGACATATAGGTGGCATAGGGAAGTATTTATAGTGGCTCGGGTGGTGACATGTGTCACCAGAGTGCCCCGAAAATGCTCAATTTTGGTTGAAACTTCAAGGAATTTTAAAAATTCACTCAAACATCCAAAAATTATTACATTTGCTTTAAAAATCCTTAATTGGGCTTATTTAGAGGCTTATTAAATTTCATAGCCAAATTCCCTTGGTAGGGTAGTTAACTAACTACCTTAATTTACATGGAAAACCTAAAATTCCTTCACCTATGATCTTAGGGGAATTTTTAACCTTCAGGGTATGGTATTTTTAGGTTTATTTGAGTGCATCTTGAGTCATTTCTAGCCTAAGTCCATCTGAGCCTATGGCTTATTAGATTTTGGCCTAAAATAAATCATTTGTACTATTAAATCTTTAAATTAAGTCATTTTCATTATTTTTAAGCCTCTCAAAGTTTCATGACTAATACACCCCACCTTGGGCCTCGTGAAGGTGGCTCGATACTTCGGGCGCACTTTTTAAGCATCGGGATACTGGTCATTGAGCCTTAACTCACAAGCATTACATGTGACTTATTATGTTAAGTAACTATGTACATGGAAATAGCCATTTATAGTGTGAGAAAAATAGTATATTATGAGGGAAAAGAAATGCTTAAATTGGGTGTAATAATACAAGTGTAAATAATAATAAGAAATATTATTATTAGCATCAATTTATGGTAGGCATAATATGAAAAGTTATGGGAATTGAGATAGTGAAAATGACCAAATGGATATGGTTTATTTCGTAAAATAACCGGTAATTAGGAAAAGTGTGTAAGTGCACACATGCATATAATTGTGGCGCATAAATATTGATATAGTGTTATAAAAAGACACATAACTATGTGAAATAATCAGTAAATATGATTTGGCCCATCAGTTAGACACCTATTGGATAGGTTGACTGATCAACCAGGCATTACCAACTATAAGGAGTTTTGGTCCTCTTAGGGCCGTTGCCTATGTGACTGAAGTGGTGGGTGTGGCTATCGAGGTTTTGATATTGAACCCTACACATCTGGGTATTGGGAGGCCCATATGGGCTAATCCTTGCTTTTCACTTGATTTTTGGATATTGGGAGGTCCTACGGGGCTGATCCCTACCATCCATCTGGGATGAGATAGAGATATTGACTGGGATTTTGGAAGGTCCCACGGGGCTGATCCCTATTATCCCTCGCAAATGGTGGAGGTCTATGAGCCTTATCCCTGCTATCTGCCATTCTAGTATTGGGAAGTTCACATGAACTTATCCTTACTATTAGACAGGGTAGATGCTGCTGTTGAGGGCTAAAATGTGGGCCACTGCGCAATTTGGATCCCGCTATCTAGTGCTTTTAAGAGTAGTCTCTCTAGGAGAGGCTTAAAGTAAAATGGCATAAATAAATGAGTTATATTGACTAGGATCAACTTAAAATAGTTATATGAGTATTTTGGTAAATTTAAGGAACCTAATCAGTTAAAAGGGGAGATAGATAAATAAATAATGAATCTGGTGACTAATTGAGAATTGCATGTAAATAATTCTACATATTCATACCAATATTTTATAATATGACCATTGCATAATTGTGTGTGTGACATGCACTTATTGAATTAAATCCATCACTAAGTTATACTCAGCATATCGCTATTCCAATGCGCAGGTTGTAAGTAGCGATAGTAGTCTAGCCTCAAAGTGTAGTGTAGTAGTTCAACCTTCTAAGGTATATTTTTGGTACTCTTTCCCATTTGTAGAGTCAGCACTCATGTATAATAATGTTGGCCTTGGTAATGTAAATATGTATTTTGGGCATGTGTAAACTGATGACCTATATATAGTAATATGTATGGCTAAATGTAAGGATATATATATGTATGACTGTATGGTTCTGACTATTGTGAGTCTGAGACCCTATGTGTTTGTGACTCTATGTTATGCTAAGATGTTGATTGAAGGACCAGAAGGGTCCAAGTGTTAAAGGATGGGATGATAATAATATTAGAAGTGTTTTTAACAAGTTTAAATTTTGGATTTTTCACCTGGGTAACCGTTTTGCTACCCGAATGCCTGTAAATCTA
>CANXYI010304415.1:0-18854 GCA_948208565.1 Hura crepitans | reverse complement strand
GAACTAAAGTTCTCAAATTAAATCCATTATAGGATTTTATGTATGATACTTTAATTCCAATCCCAAAACTTCCATGAACACTAAATTAGGTAGAAAAATGATTTTACACGTTAAAAAGAAATAATAATCAAAATCATATTTTCACCTAATAAATTGGTGTTTTAGTAATAAAATCAATTTCGATTCTTTCTTAATAAAAATTACAACAATAACCTTTATCTTTTAGAATTGACATTTGAGAACCAAAGTTCTTAATACATTCTTTCAAATAAAAGTCACCACAATAAAATTCATTCTTCCAATTTGACATTTGAGAACCAAAGTTCTCAGGCCATTCTTCCAAATAAAAGTCACTATAACAAAATTCAATTTTCCAATTTGACATTTGAGAACCAAGGTTCTCAAGCCATTCTTCCAAATAAAAATCATCACAATAAAATTTATTTTTCCAAATTAGCATGCGAGAACCAAAAGTTCTCAAACTAATCATCTAATTTTAATAAAAGGTCACTATAATAAAATCCATTTTCTAAAATTGGCATGCGAGAACTAAAGTTCTCAAAAAGATCAATTACCTGATTTCATGTATGTTATTTTGATTTTAAGCATTTATTTATTTTTCTATAAATATATTCTATAACTTCTTTTACTTGAGTGTGTGATTTACTATAATTGCAAAATATCACTTGAGAAAAGGAAAAGTATCATAAATTCAAATTGAATTTTCGTACTAATTTGAGGTATAAATAAGAGTAGAGTTCTAAACTGCTCTGATTTTGGCCCTATAAGGAATTTTTCAACTCTATCAGGTGGCAACTCCTCCCTTATAGTGCCTAACTCGCACTTCCTAGGATAATAAAAAAAGAGCAGCCTTAGATTCCTTTAGCTTCCTTCTGATTTTTTTAAACTCGAGGAATGAGGCTTAAGTTGAGTCTTAGGTTGCTTCAGTTTGATCGGTCCAAAGAAAACAAAAGGGATACGAACAAGTTGTAACATGAAAATAGTTAATTACAAAGTATGAAACAAATTAAAGTGACGCCTTACTACTATGGTCAAAGTGGGGATTACATAGAATCACCTCACTTGGGGTCAATCCTTGGAGATCCTAGGTCTATGAAAATAATGGATCAATCCTTAGAGATTTTAGGCCCATGAAAGCAATATGAAAAATGGAAAAGACCTCAGATATTACCTAAATGAATACATTCTTCAAGCAATGGAACAAGAGTGTGGAGACTTGGGAGGAAGTAGTTTTTGTGAAGCTAATGGTTAAGTAGATGTATTTTTGTTTAGGATTTTATTTTGGATTCTTGAATGTGATATATGTTCTAAGAAAATAGGTTCTTTAGCTAGCCCCCTTCCCTTAGTCTAAGAGAAATATTTATAGGCTTAGGTTTTAAAGTTTTCCCATTCATAAAGAGGTCAAAATCCTAATGGGATTCTAAATCCTAATCTAAATAGGAAGAATTCTGCTTCTAGAAGGCCTTCCTATCGACAAGTCCATATGGACTAAGTTTAAGTACGCCAATCCATGGGCTTTATAGGCTAATTTTTGCATTGATACATGCGGACATTATTTAATAGGTTTGTGCAGACCTTCTTCCTAAAGGCTTGTGCCATTGCTTAGGAGCTTGTCTCTAGCTATCATCATAAGTTAAGAGTGAGGTATCTACACTAAGCTCCTCTTTCAATTCATACCCTAAAAAAGGTATTTATAGGCCATAGGGTCAAGATATCCTATCTAGAAGTGGTAGAATCCTTCTAGGACTAAGATTTACTGCCTAGATAGGAATCCCTCACTTCTAGAAGATTTTCGTCGGCAAGTTCGTATGGACTTGTTCAACTAAGTCCGCGTAGACTTAGACACATGTTTTTCTGCTAGTCCATGTGCTTTAGGCTAGGTTAGTTTTAGTCCTTATAGATATAGACTTTGGCTTATTGGTGCGGATCTTAGGCTTTGGGCTTAACTTTTCTAGGCTAGTTAAGGTATGGACTTATGCCATGTTAGTTTGTGCGGACTTAGTTTCTAAGTTGCTCGCCTTATTGCTTGAGCCTATCTCTAGTTATCATTATAGGCCAACTTCAGGTATCTAGAATATGTTTAGAGTATGAGAATTCAATGTCACAATTGATGTTTTAAGATGAGCATGGTATTATAGGTGATATTGGCATGTTATATGTGTAATAGATTAAATATGATAAATAAAATAATTATGCATAAGCATGTTTAAAAATTATAAAGTATGTATGTTCATACATATATGGTTTGGGATATGATCAAATGATGTTTTAAGTGGTTATCTTTGAGGTTGAGTAACTATTAATATGGTTTGGTACTATTTTTAGGATAAGTCATGAATATAAGTATGACACCAATATAATTATGAAAGTAAATTGAGAATGCAAGTGTAATCAATGTAATTTAATATGTGTGTATGTGTATGTGCCCTAATGATGAAGTGCGTCAAAAGGGTGTATGGAAATTTGGAAAAAGGCATTTAATGATGTTAAATGCCTATAAATTATGTTAGGTGAATTTATGTAAATGCTTTTATGCCCTTGGTGTGCTTGAATGAAGTTGAATATGTATTTAGGGCATGATGGCCGAACTAAAGTGAATATATGTTAGTGTTACGAATTATAGATGTTTACAAAGTTAAATACATATGAATGTTGATATGTGACCATGTGAGTATTGTACGATGTATTGAGATGATCATATACATGATGGAAGAGTAGTAATTTGTGATGGCTAAATGAGGTTTGAAAGTTGCCATGTGAAATTATGGTCACTATTTATATGATGTGTGTTGAATTTAAGTGTATGTTGATGTATATTGTCTAATGAGTTACAATTATGTATAAAGTCATGGGACACAATAAAAATGACCATGTTAATGGCTAAATGATTCTTTATATAGATTTGATGTAGTTGAGGCTAAGAATGCAGAATTATGTGTATTGGCATGAGGTATATAAAGTTAAGCATTTTGACTATAAGTATGGTTAAATTTATATGATATGAAGTGGAAAACTCTTTTGATGTTTTAAAAACATAAAGAGGCTAAATGGATTGCCTTGTGTTGATGATAATTTTTAAATGCTTCTTTATACCATATATGGGTAAAATGATGCCAATGTGAATGTTTATTTGATCCATAATGTTATAAATGTGAAAGATAAAGTGATATATGATGGTTAAGCTAACATGGCCAAAATTATAAGGCATGTTATGCTATGATTGGTTCATGAGTACATGACATAAATGAGAATGTTACATAAGGCCATTTTATGAAGGCATGAAATGTAATTTGATAGATTATGGTTCTATATTATGGAACATGGGCCTATGATGTGTATGTATGCTTTGTGACACATATCTATAATGGAAATCTAATATTATTTCTTGAGTTGGTCATTTATTGCCCTAACTAACCTTGTTAAATTTATTTAAGCTATCTAAAGTGGTGAAATCAAGAAAAGTAAAATATGGTAATTAGCCTATACTAATTAACAACCTAGATTGGATAGGTTAACTGGTTAACTAGGGTACTTGAGTATCTTATAATGACCTTTAGGTCTAGATAATGACCTTTAGGTTCGGATAATGACCTTTGAGTCCAAATTAAGACCTTCGGGTCTAAATAATGACCTTTGGGTCTAAATTTATAGATTTTTGTGCTTATAATGGCCTTTGTGATCCAATGTCCCTATTATGCAATATAGTCATGTGTTTTCTTAAGTATAAGCATAATAAATTTTAGTATAATAATACTTGAGAAAATCAATGTATTAAATTAATGAATAATAAAAAATTTTTGGTTACAATATTAATTTTTATGCGTGATATGATATGGTACTCATGTTTGAGGATACCTAGCTTGTATGTGTCCTTATTATGCTACCAATATTCTCATTATGCTATAACTATTGTAATTGCATGAATGGATATAGAAGTATAACTATGCTGGGTACGTGACTCTTACATATGGAAAATTAAAATAATCCATAACTCTAAATAGATAAATAAAGGCTAAAGCTTAAGATTAATCACATACATAAATGGAATCTATGTATAATGATATTATTATTATTATTATTATTATTATTATTATACTTGTGCATGTACTATGACATTAGATTTCATGTCTAATTTACACCTTAGTGTATGCATGTGGCTATTGATAATACATCATGCCTATAATAAGCCTATTATAGTATGAGTTGTGTGCACATATTTGAACACTAGTTGGTTTATGTTGAGATTGATTATTAGAAGATAAGTAATTTGATATAAGTTAATAAGATGAAGAATAACACTTGTGTATGTGCTAATATATGAATGTAGTTCAATAGATAATTGTAATTAATAGTACAAGTGATTCTTTATATCGAATGTTATTTAAATTAAGTTAAATATTTATCTTTATATATAAGAAAAGCTTTACGTAAGTTAATTATAGTGGATACACTACTAAGATACAAAACTTAGCATATCATTTGTTTGTGATGCATAAGTTTCTGGATAGCTTAGAATGAAGAACTTTTAAGTTACAGAGAATTGGTTTGTAATTGAAGATGATGTTGTTTATATAGTTTGTATGTGATACGCAGAAAGAAAGGAAATATTGTATAAACACTTATATGCATATTGATGTATGGATTTTTGGCCTATAATGTATCAAAAGTTTATGTGAATTTGTAATATATATATATATATATATATATATATATATATATATATATATTGATATGTTATCGCTTAAGTATGGATATGTGATGTTTAGTAAGCTAGTGTATCTAAGGATTTGGTATGTTCATGAAATGGACACTTATCCTCATGTATATTTGTGATTGAGATGATGTTGAGTCTGGATGGTCGGATGGACCAAGATGATGAGGAGATATATTTTGATATATTAGAAGTGCTATTTTATACAGGTTAATATTTGGGATAGTATCCTAGTACAACCATTATGCTGTTGGTTTTTTGACATAAAGACCCATATTAGTATACTTTAGTTGATGATTTTGTTAAGACTAGTGTTTATATGTTGTATAATAAAAGGATATGCAATTATTTAAAAAGGAAAAAAAAAGATTTTAAGTAAATAAGATAAGTAATAAGATAGATTATTGTTGTGTGTCATTCCTTATTTGGGTTTGGTGATTAAATCGGGTAAGGGGTGTCACAAATAGTGTAAAAAAATTTAAAGGATGAAAAATTTAAAATACTTATCAATATGAGAACTATGAACAAGACTTATACTATTAATTATAGAAAGGGAAAAATTACTATGTTGTGTGGTTTATATGCTTGCATTATTAAATGTCGAAATTATTATTTTATATATATTTATTTGTTATGACATAAGAGTGTCATAATTGTTAAATATTATTAAATTCAAGATGTATGCTTGTGTGCTTACATGTTATACGTATATTTCATTAAATACACCACTGAGTATCATTGCTCAATGTACTAGCTTTTGCTAGTGTAGAGGTAGTAGACATGAGTTTAGTTTGTATCCTTAAGCAATATACCACAAGTTAATAAGTTCTATCTAGCATCATATTAAGGCAAGTAGGTAATAATAGTAGATTGGCACTCATGTATATATGAAAATAGTAGGCCTAAGATTATATGATTACAGATTTGTGTTTATGGTTAATAATAGTAGTTTTAAATGTTGATAAATAGAGATATAAGAGGTATGAGTAGTAAGATAGTTAAGATCATGTGATGTCTTTTGTTTGGATTCAGCAATCCAATCGATTAAAAGATATCACTTATGACATCCTATATCTTAACTAGCTATCGGTTAGGTATTAGGGTGTTACATTTAGTGGTATCAGAGCATAGTTTTAGGCAATTCTTAGAATATAAGGTTATACATGAGTGTTGTAAGACATAAGTGGTATATTATATAGGTCTACGCTGCTTGAGGCTGATAAGTGTTAACAGATTGAAGTTGAGTTATTGATGCTATTGTTTTACCTCTGTTACTAGTACAACTATCACTAACACTAGCTTCTAAAAGACATATGTAAAAAGTGTAATAGAAAAGGAACTGAGAATTCCTTAGGTATAAAATGTGATGCACTAGTTATGGTAGAGTATCAATTAAAATTGGCATCTTAGAAAAGAATGTGACTTATATCATTCCTTTATTATAAGTAAAAGTATATTTAGAAAAGGAGGAAGTAGTGGAATGAAAGTATAGAAAGATTTGAATGGGGAATATTTTCTTCAGGAGCTTGACAAGAGATGTATTATGAAACATTATGTTGATAAATAAGAAGTAAGAATTTCCCTAATTTAGAGCAAAAATATGGATTCATGCTTGTATAAGAGAGAATTACATAGTTGAGTTGTTACATAAAGGAGATAGTGTTTATAGGAGTAAAGAAAGTGAAAAGTTTGGAAAAGACCTTAATATGTAAATTATGGTACAAATGACTATGAATAATACAAATTGGAGAGGTTGCTCCTTTAATAGCTACAGTCTGTACAACTAAGAGATATATTAAAGGATCGAAAGGAAGGTTTCAAAGAAAAAGAACTTTATGA
Source organism: Hura crepitans (assembly GCA_948208565.1). Classification (NCBI taxonomy): domain Eukaryota; kingdom Viridiplantae; phylum Streptophyta; class Magnoliopsida; order Malpighiales; family Euphorbiaceae; genus Hura; species Hura crepitans. The sequence continues at coordinate 12,283 of CANXYI010304415.1, read as the reverse complement.
TTGAGGTTTAGCATGTTCAACCCTAGGAACAAAAGATAAATAGAAATAGAAGTAGATCTAATCACAAATAGTAAGGAATAGAGACCTAGAGATCCAATTAAGAAAGAATAATTTAGCGTATTCCTAGTAAGTGCAAATTATAAGTGTCCCAGTCTTACTACCAGCGGTGCACTAATTGAGATGAGAAGACACTATGAATAGAGATAATTAAGTATATGCTTAGAGATTACACTCGAGGTATGTTATATATATGGATCTTTACAACATCTTATGAGAGAGTACACACATAGATCAGTTAGCAATCCACTATATTAAACTTTATCATTTAAAAAACTCAAAGATAGAGAGAATAGTGGGAAAATAATGGGTAGTAGAAAAAATAAAATGAAAGAGGCAGTTTGAGTCAAAATTAATCAAGTAGAATTTTAAAGACAAAATTCTTTTAAGGGAGGAAGAAATGTCATGCCTTAAATTTTGGTCCGATTTACTTAAATATAGAATGAGAATTAGAGGAAACCTTGGGAAATGAAATTGATGTACAGATCGAGTAGAGTTAGTGCGTATGAATAACTGTGTCAAAGTCCATTGAGGGACGTAATGGTCATTTTTCAAATTCTCAGGAGACAATTCTAGAAAAAGGTGGTTTAAGGCTCATTAAAATGTGGAACATGTATGGAAGAGATAGAAATATGAAAATAACATTAGAGGAAATGCAAAAGTGTGAAAAAAATGAGATTTGGGACCTGATTTGTGACACCCCCTACCGGATCCGATCATTAGACCTGAATAAGGAGCATGTACATGAGCTTTATATCTAAACTACCTTATCTTAATCTATTAAAATTGTGTTTACAATTATTGTTATTCAAAATGCTTGATTTATGAAAATACAAGTTTACAAAAACTTTATAAAACTTAGTTAAAAAACAATTTGGGAATCCTTGCATCAAAAATCCAGTAGCATAACGGCTATACTGAGGCACTATCTAAAATTTTTCTTATGACCTACATTGAAAAAAAAAACACTTTTATATTCATCCAAACACAATTCAACATTTTGGTGACCCTCTGATCACTCTAAATTAGACAACAACATAGTGTATGATCTTAACCTCAGAAAGAGTTATCATTGAAGTCAAATAATTTAAAGACGACTTTAATGCAGTTACAAAACATTTAAAGCTTTAAAAACATATGCCTTTACATTATAGGTCCATTTCTTTCTTTTTACAACATATAAGTGCATCTACAATTACAAAGCTTGATTGATATACATACATCAAAATATATATGCCAAAATACAAGTCTTTACTTATGGATATTGTCACATTGAGACTTGGGCTTAACCTATTCTTTTTGAACCTAAGCATCGCGAAGAAAACATGATATGCTAAGCAGGTGCCTAGTGGTGTAATCGCTATGATATGTTATATCATTTTCATGCATGCATGTTTAGATATTTACTCATAAACATTTCATCATAATAAAAATCATATTAACAAAACAATAAGCGTGTACATGTATAACATAAACATACATAAAAATGAACATTTCATGATATAATGCATGATTTCGAAGAATTGTACTTTACAAGGTTTTCTCATTAAGTATATTTATTTTTTAATAATTAATTCATCTATATTAAAGAACACAAAATCATGTGGATAATAGGGGAGGACAACCAGTAAGACCTCTATATGACCTGAAGGTCATTTACCAACGTAAGTCTGAAGATTGAGCATGACATAGACCCATAGGTCAGAATAAATCATGAGTCCAAGAATGAGCATAACATGAATTAATGGACAAAATATTATGTAGTAACCCTACTGAACCATCCAACAATTGCACCTATATAAAAATACGTGCAGTGGTTTTGTTAGACCTTTCAGCTGCTGCACCTGCATAATTGCCCGAAGGCTCAAACATAGTAATCGTAGACATCCTAGCAGCTGCTAATAACCCAAATTGATCGGTCAACCTATCTGACTAGGTTATTTTACTCGAATGGGCTATTAATTGCATTTATTAGAATTTTCCTTCTTAATTTCACTCTATTTTGATTATATAGTCTATGTATACTAGTTAAATATCTTTTATGGTTCTTAAAATCCTATTACCATAATAAGACATGACTTAAACACCATATTCAAGAATTTTGTACATTTATGCACATATAACCATCATATACCATTTAGATATATGTAATGTCCCTTTCATTAAATATGCATACATATTTTCTTACACTTATAACTTACTAGCATAATTATAGATCATTTTTCATTGTTAAATAACCTAACATAAACCATATATCATTCGGCCAACTTAGCCTATAAATAAGCATATTCACATTTCATATGCAAATTAAATATATAATTTACATTTTTATGGCTTTTAAATTTCGTGCACCATCACATGGCCATTTTTGGCCCAAATGCACATAACCACTAGCATTACATAACTTTATATTCTTAAGCATTTTTAACACATGCATGATACATTCTTATTCTTTAACCTATTTGACCTACTCCTCGTCCACATCCAACACATATTTTTGCTCACATATTGCACACATACCATAACTACACTACATCTATGCATGCATGTAACACTCAAATATGACATAATAAGCAAATATGCATATAGCCACATATTATGGTCATTTCAGCCACATAGGGGTTTTTACACCCTTCAATTCACTTTCACATATTTAATGTACTTATTAATTCCATACCATTCACTTGATACATTACAAATGCATTTAATTTCTATTCTTTTAAATTACACCATATAAATCACATAAAGTCCATATGCACATCACTACAATTTTGGCCCGAAGAGAATTTTATACTCATATTTTCATCTTCATCATCATGCACACAATAAAAGTCATGCAAAGATTAAGGCATTATCAAAATTTCATGGCATTTATTCATAAAAGTCTAATTTCCCATATCATGCTTTCACATACACAATCATACACATTTAGAGCATTGCATTCATTACACATATTATAGTGAATACACTTACTTTACAGGTTAAAATACACACTTGAGTTCTAATCACACCTTTTTCTTCTCTTTGTCATTCCTTTTGTTGCCCTGCTCAACTATAAAATATTGATTCATTTTGTTAAATTTCATATAAAATTATAAGGTCAATAAAAATTAAAATTGATCACTTAGAACTACTCTTGGGCACTTAAGGAAGCTATGAAAAATGTTAGAGTTTTGGAAAAACTTACTCGAATACAAAATAGGTACTGTTTATTGGGTTGTTAAACTTAGCTTCTTATATGATCATTCTACAAAATTCCTCTACCTACTATCTCTAGAGACTGTAGAGGGACTGCCATTCAATTTTGGTGGCTTAATTTTGCTTAATAAGGGAGAATGAAAAATCAAAAAATAGGGGATGGAAGGGATGTCATCAACTGAAACATGAAGGAGAGAGGCGAGTAATTTTCACTATTCATTAGTTGACCACTTAAGAAAATTTTGACTTATATAGGTGTCCTAAATTTGGTGGAAATTAATTATTTCTCCTCTTGTTCCATTATTTTAAAACTTGAATTAACTTTCTTTTCCTTCAATTTTTCTTTCAAAAATTAAATAAATTAATGCCCCATAAGTCTTTAAAAATAGTAGCTCAAAAATCACGAAAAATTGAATTAAAAAGCCTTAATTTCATGTAACCCAATTTTAGTAAAGATACTTCTTATCCTCCAAAATTTTTTATTCCAATACCATTAGACTCATTAGAATTTTTAAGTGTTAAGTTGTATAGGTTTCATAATTTTCTTATCAACTTTGAAATTTATTTATAGTTGTGACACCCCTTACCTAGCCCGGTCATCTAACCTGAATAAAGAATGACACACAACTATCATCTAACTTACAACTTGTTCGGTTTACTTAAAATCTTTTTCCGTTCTAATTAACTACATAAAATCTTGTCTTACAACTTATAAAAAACAAGTCTTAATAAAAACTTCATTTAAGGTTGACTAACGGGGTCCTCATGTCAAAAGTCCGGCAGCATAATAGCTATACTAGGACACTATCCCAAATAGTAACCTAAATAAAAACAAACTTCTAGTATATCAAAACATATTTCTTCATCATCTTGGTCTATCTAACCATCTAAAACTCAAACATCATCTTATTCATAAATACACATAATTATCAACACTTGTCTCATGATAGATCCAGTTCATAAATACACAATAACTCATAAATCATTATCTGTCAATACCCATTAATCACATATTTGTATATAGATAAATACATATACAAATTCACATAAACTTTTGATACATTGTAGGCCCATAACCCATACATCAATACACATAAGAGTGCTCATACAATCTTTCCTTTTTCCATTAAATATATCATACAAAAATTATATAACCGACATCATCTTCAATTAAACCATGATCTTTATAACTTAAAGGTTTTTCCTTCCATGCTATCCTTATACCTGCACATCGCAAACAAATGATGCACTAAGCTTTGTAGCTTAGTGGTGTATCCAGTATAGTATGGCACATACCCTTTTTTTTCATTTTATATTACATACTTTAAATTATAAACATTCATAATATTCTAGTCTATTATGTTATAAATCAATAACACAACATGTGTAAATAAGCAAATAAATAGGACATTATCAAATATTAAGGATCCAGACATACATGATTTACAATATAGAACAAAAATGTAAAAGGACCATTATCTCAATTTACATGATTCATCCATAATAGCTCATATATAAGCATAACAAATTCATATACATAATGTATACAAACATCATTGTTATACTTAGCTTAATCATTATCATACCTTGATCTTCATTTTAGCTAACAAGCATATTATACATACGCCTCAACCATATAAAATTGTATCTCATATCATGATCATATATAACTCATCTTAAGCGTAGATAAGCATTACAACATTCATTCATAGCATCATAAAGGAATACTTTATGCATAATTTCCATTCTATAATGAACATAATTAGTCATTCATACTTATGTACACATTATTAACATCTTAATAATCTCACTATTTAACATGCATATAAAATTTTACTTATTTTCCCCGTTTAAATCTTCAGGTTAAATCAACCATTTTATTACCCATACCTAAAAGACAACTATCCAAAATTGGATAATGAGATATGGCCCGTAGCCATATTAATCTATATATTATATCCAAGACTCGAAGGTCATCATCAAGATTTAAAATTCAAAGCATAGAACCTATAGCCTAAAACTTGACCTAAATATCATATACAAACAAGAAGCCATTAACACAGAACCTGAAGTCCAAAATCATATCTCGAGTCAAACATTGCCCGCAGGCTAAATAAATTTATGACATAGGACCTAAAGTCCAAAATAATGGCTTGAAGTTGAAAGATTGCCCACATGCCCAACATAATTGTGTAGTACCAAACCGGGGCTTCTGTGGTAGCACTCTCAAATATTGGCACTGAAGTACCTTAGTAGCTGTTATATCTCTTTAATTGACCAATCAACCTATCCAATCTCGGTTGTCTAATCATAAGGACCAACTCACCATATTTATTTCAGTTTCTCCTCTTAAAGTACATCAAGTCAATTTTACCTTTAATTTGGTGAACACATGACCTTGGGGAAATTAATGTTCTTGACCATTTATTTTAACCTTATTATATTACCCTTCATGCAACATGAATACATTAATTAACAAATCAACACTTCCATATTTAATACATAATAAACATTATCATAAGCATTTTACACTTTTAATCACTTTAGGCCATTCTTGCCTTAAATGCATATCATTTTATCATAAGCACTTGATGAATGCCCTAAGTACCTATCCATTTCCATATTAGCCATTCAGCCATATCATAAGCTCAATGTGCATTATTATGTTTTGTAACTACCATATGCCATCTATAATATCATCATATCATCTTTTTCTTCCCAATAATTCGTGTATATGTTCAAATACACTCTCATAATATTACACATGTCATTACATGTTCACATGATCATTCTTATGTATATGGTCATGCCTTATTCATAACATACATAGTATACAATATACACACGATTACATGCTATAGGCGATTCGGTTATAACACTTTGCATATTCTCAATATCCATCATAATCACATTGTATTATTCCTTATTTTACATCCTGAATGCTTTGATTATATGACATTCATCATTCACTCCATGCCTTGTATGTATCTCACACACTTACAATCATAGAAACATTCAACTACTTGATATACATGCATTGTCTCATCTTAGGCACCCATTTTTTTTATAATATTCATTCACATTATCATTCTTGTGTTCATGAATTTTCAATATTATATTTATCATCAAACATATGCATACATGAATACACCAATAGACCATTTGACCATCAAGCCTCTAAGAATCCACTACCATTATTTAATCATGTTACACCTCATTTCTCATGTACCTTTAACCATAACATTAAGTTATGTACATACTTCACCAATATCATACATACATAAGACATACATACATTTCACACATGCATTAGGGCCATTCAACCATCATGTTACATCCCTCTACTTATATCTTCTTAACATGATAAAAGCATAGTTATAAGTTTATTCATTTAATTACATCCATATATATACATCCCACATAACTAGCATGTATACTTAAAACGTATGTGTATTTCCATGCATTATTAACATAACACATTATATTATCTCATCTCATCTTAACTCATTTATATATACCACATATAAGAACATAACATGCCTATCAGGCATTTTTAAGATATACACACCCATACATGCCTTTTTAACTTAACTGACAATACATGCCTCATTAAGGCATTTAATCATTTTAACCCTATAATTAGGTTAACATACATCTAATATATCATATATCATGGTAGTATGCTCTAACACGCATTATACATTAATTAAATATAAATTCTCATAATTTACATCACACATACATTATAGACATAATGTCCACACTTACCTATTGATATATTCCCACTAATTAGCATGTTTCATCATACATCTAGCATATGTATAAACATGTTTGAATCCAATTACATGCATACTTAGCCATATACATATAATTAGACACCATTTACATCACATCACACATATTTGCATTATAACCATAATATGACATCTACATCATTTAAATGCATTCAAATCATCTTAAATGCTTCATTATACATCTCATTTACCATGTAACACAATCAAATTTATTAATGCACATAAAAGAACATTTTATACATAATTACTCACATAAACATATTATATATGTTTAAGGCATATATCAATTAAGCATAAATTAACTTGATTACACATACTATAAGGGAAACACATACCTCACTAAGCTTAAATACTCAACAAGAGCATCCTCAAGCCTTTAATCCCCTTTTTCCCTTTGATTCTTTCTCTTTCCTCTTTAAGCATAAACCTCATCCACAATCAAAAATTCAAAATAATTAAAACATGGCTCTATAATTCAAAACAACCATAAATATCCTTTTTTGGGCACTTAAGGAACCTTAAAAAAATATAAAAACAAACAAAAAATCCATCCTCAAATTTTTGGAGTTACTATTCATCATAACCTTTAAAAATTCACAATAATTCAAATAGCCAATAATTTCCAAATTGACTTGATAAATTAATTATTAGCATCCCATTTGTAATGCCCATGTTTTGAGGCTCTTTAAACAGTGCCACTAGGTTTGAGAAGTGCACCATAGGTGCTGGGTCACTTGCATGTAAATCGAGGCATCAGTATTGGTCATGAAACTTTGAGGGGCTTTAATTTGATGAAAAAGGCAAAATGCAAAAAATTAGTAGAACAAATAATTCATTACGGATAGTGAGCTATTGATTTATGTAATAAAATTTAGTCAAGCTAGGAATAACCTGGGGTAAGCTTGAACGGGCCTGAAAATAGTAGACCTTGATGCTAAAAAAATTCCATTGATTTCATTGGTGAGGGAATTTTTAAATTTTGGGGTCGTTAGTAAATTATCATAATTTTTTATATTGGCATACAAATCGAGGTAGTCTAAAAATTATTGTCTCGATGAAAATTGGTTATGAAAATTTATAAGCATGTAAAGAGGATTAAAATATGAATTTTGAAATGAACAGTGTAATTTTTTGAGGTTCGTGTAAATTTTGGTAAATTTTCAAAGTTTGCTAAAAAATCGAGTTATTTTAGGATGGCTTGGGTGGTTGTGGGACCTACCCACACTTGGAAAGTTGGCCCAAAGGCCATGCCAAGTGGCAAAGCAACTTGACAAAGGGACTTATCCACTAAATAAAAGGCAAAATTTTTTTTATTCTTTCTACTTAGTAAATGAGGCCACAACAGGTTGGAGAGATAGTTTCATCTTTTTCCTTTAATCCTTTTTGTAATTTCTAGGTTTCTAAATTTATTTTAGGATGTTAGGGACATTATAAAAGAAAAATAAAGGCCAAAGGAGCTTCCATGAATAAATTAAAAATCACCAAAGATTGCTGGTTAGGGATAGTCCAACAAAGCACCATGGGTAAGTTTTCTTGCCTTTCTTCTTGATTTTTCTTATGATTTCTTAGCTAGAAATGGTTGTTTGAGAAGTCTAACATCTATAAGGATATGTTTGAATTGTTTGTAAGGGAAATTGAAGGATAAAATGGCTTAAAGATGGGTGGAGAAAGCTACCGTGAAAGGCTAAATTGGGCTATTTTGAGAAGCTTAAGGTGTGGTTCTTAAAGGTAAGTGAACTTAGTATTTTTCTCATGCCATTTGATTCTTAAGGGTTAGAAATTGCTTTAGGATTGCTGAAATTAGAGCCTAATGATGGTATCTTCAACTTTGGGGTAGAAATCGTGGGGTAGAACTCAATGGAATGAAAGAAAACCATTCTTGTTTGATAAAAATTGGGATTGCATACGGGAATGAATTATGGGCCGAGAGCTATTTGGTGGCTTAAAGGTATATATGTGATAGTTAGGGTGGAAATTAAATGTGATAATGGTAGTTGTAAATGTCTTTTAATGAGTTCTATGGCTAATGAGTGAGTTGGGGTATGTTTAACATGGTATTAGTGTGTGGCCAAGAGCTTAAACTAGTTTATATGTATATGTATGACATGATTAAATGGCTAAAAGGCGTGTTCCAAATTTATAATGTATGTAGATACATATGTGTATAAGAGTATTTGGCTAGTAAGGTGAATTAGAAGCATGCACTAATGATTAAGCTTAATTAACATGTATACAAAGCTTATGATGCGAGAAATGTTTCATTAAGATGGAATTTAGGCTATGGCTGAAACACATAGTGTACATGAAATATTTGATATGATATGAAAATGGAAATATATGCTATTTGAAGTGCTTATGTGTGAAATGGATGTATGTATGCGTAATTGACATAAATAAAATGCATGATTAAGAGTATTAGATAGCTAGGATGAAAGTAAAGTTTATGAAAATTGCATGAGAACTTGGCATTGTATGAGTAATAAAGTTCAATATAATGGACATTTTATGGCATAAATTGTTTGATTTAATCTAAGTAATTATATGGGACTAACATGACATAAGGGGAGTATCTAGGCATAAGTTAAATGGCATGAAATGATTCTCATGTATATAGTCTAAACAGCATGGGATGTGGTATGAAACATGAACTTGGATCTGATTAGGAAAGACTTAAAAAGTGGCTTGTATGGTGCCTTTAAGGGCTATGATTTATGGTTAAAAAAGATGCCTATATTTTGTGCCTATCAGGGCTATCTTATGTGAATATGTGTTATGGCTTCGGTGTTTATGTGTTGGCCTTGTAAATGGCCTAGTTATCATAGGACTTAGGGCTTATGAACATTATGGAATTAATGTTAAAAATTGTAATGAAAAATGTTGAACAATGAACTCAAATTTGGCTATTGAAACATGACAAAATGACCTATATCTATCCAATTTGACTACTACCTGAATCAAAATATTACTAGATAGTAAATGGCAGTTCTATGAGAAATAGTTATAGAGAGAAATCAAGCATAATATACTTTAATTATTAGCAATTATAATACTTGAAAAATAATATTAGGAATTTACCTGGTATAGCCTAATTATGGCTAAACCAGACTAGGCTAAAAATTAAACAGTGTAATAAAATTCATAACTGACTATTTTTCATTTTTAAATATTATAAAAATTCAATCAATAAAGAAATAACCAAAATTGAGTTATGTGGGTCATTGGTTAGACACCTACTAGATGGGTTGACTGAACAAATTAAGGATCTTAGTAGCTATTACACGGTATATTTTTCAGACATGGCTGGTACAATGGCTTAGGTCCCCATTGGGGCTACTGTACTGGTATGTTAGATAGACAACTTCCCTTCTTTATCATCTAATGCTAATTCTTTGATGGTTACCAGTGCAGTGGTGTCGGTCCCAAAGGGCCACTGCACTTGTCTATTAGACAAACCAGTTTGTTGGGTAGACATGATCATCCCCTTTAACTTATTTTATGGGTGCAGTGGTGTAGGTCTCGGAGGGCCACTGCACTAGTCTATTAGACAGACTAGTCTGCTAGGCAAACACAATCATCCCATTAAACTTATTTTGCTGGTGCAATTGTGTAGGTCTCGGAGGGCCACTACACTAGTCTATTGGATAGACTAGTCTGTTGGCAAACACAATCATACCAACATCAAGCCTTTAAATAAAGCTGATATAGCAGTGATGGCCTCAGAGGGCCATTGTACTAGTCTGTTGCATAGACCAGTCATAGGGTGTTATAATCTAATCAGATCGATACAACTGTCAGGGTCCAAAATATGAATCACTGCACCATTTTCATTTTCCTCTAGGTCTAAGGTATGTGGGTGTCATTTTCCTAGCTGGATTAGATAAATTATTAAAATAACCAATAATGAAATAAATTAGGGCTAATAAGCAATAAAAGGCTTAATTGGGCATAAATATTTGTATAATACTACAGAGTGTATAACTAAGGGTATTTTAGTAATTTTACCTATATAATATTTATTGACTTGAAAATGAAGAGTCCTGAATGTTATCTCTAAAACTAACTTAAATCTATGATTTGTTTGGGTTATGAAGATTGAATGAATGATTTAGTGGCATCATTTGGTACAAGGGGATTTTGGTAATTTTGCATAGATGACATATGCTACCTTAAAAGATAAACTGACTTGAATAGTATATCTAGAAATGGCATATATTCATAACCTAACTGAGCTTTAGATAACTGTATAAGCAAATAAAAAGGGTTACGGATAAAAATAGGGGTATTTTGGTTATTTGGTGAAAATGTTTTATCATAGGTCCAACAGATGGAGTCAAACAAGATCATCACTATTAATGGCAAGTACTCATAAGAGATAGAATTTTAAGATATTATTTGAGTAGTAATTATTAATTGTACATAAAGGGTAATGTGGTTATCTTGATGAATGTACTTCTACTTGATAATATAATAGCTTGGCTGAACAAATAGATATCACTACAGTAGATTTGCATGATAAATTGAATGACATGACTTAAATATATGAGTTTACCACTGAGTATTAATACTCAGCGTACCTGTTTTGATGCACAGGTAACAAGAACAAGGACGTAGCCTCATAAAACATGCAATAAAGTTCAAAGGGTATCAATAAAAGGTTGATTATGTACTTTTGTATAGTTTTTGCACTTTATGTACTTAGGTGGGAAATGGGAGTTTTGTATATAAGAGATATAGGTTGAAATTGTATAAACATAGATTATGTTGTAAATAATCAGTTATGAACCCTTTTTGTGCATTAATGGCTTATGTTGATGTTTTGGAGATTGAGGCTCTATATTGTGTTTTTTTTTTCTTGATTATGGCTTAAGGCCTGTGATTGTTGTTTGATAGATGTTGATGATAGGATGATATTTGGGGGACTAAAAAGGTTTAGGGGATGTGAGAATTTGGTATAGAAGTGTTTTACATATTAGAAAATTTTGGGATAGTGACTCGAACAACCATTATGTTGCCAAATTTTTAGGAAATATTTGGTTGTGTTGAAATCATTATGTAATGACATGAACATGATGATATGAACCTACGTGGATTATAAGATCAGATCATGCTAAATTTGGAGACAGATAAATTTAAATAGTACAACATAAGTAAAGGTTAAACAAATGACCGCAAGAGAAGTTTAGATGGATGACTTGGCAGGAAATGCACCACTTATTAGGTTTCTTTAGGAATCC
>CANXYI010304353.1:0-13002 GCA_948208565.1 Hura crepitans | reverse complement strand
ATATACATATACATATATACATATGTGTATATATATACATATGCATACATATACATATACATATACATGTACATATGTATACACACATATATATATACATATAGATATATACATATACATATATACATATGTATATATATTATACATATACATATATATACATATATGTATATATATTATACATACATATATATATCTTTTATATCTCATATATCACCTAAATTAACCAATTGTTCATTTTCATATGCTTTTATTATTTTTCTCTTATTATTTAACATGTAAGTATAGTAATTTCATATATATGTATTTTAACATAAATATTTGAGTTCTCCCATTTATGAGTTCTTTCAAGTTCTTTTATACATTAAAACATCAAATAACCTAAATATTTAATTAAACTAACATGTACACATCATTTGGCATAAACATGTAAAATTCAACCCAAATAAATTTTGATGTTCAAAATTCATTTTCATACTTTTAATTCATGAAAAGCTATTAAATTAATCCTAATTAAAATTTTAAAGCATTAATTTACATATTCAACTTATACTATGAAAGTTCGTAAATTTACATAATACATTAATAAGCATAAATTCATAAAAGTAGAATACGCATACCTCTCATCAAGCTTTAATCCACTAGTTACTCCTCTATCACCTTTAATCTCCCATTAATTCCCTCAATTCATCATCTACTCTTCAATTGCTCAACTTCTATAATCAATTCCTGATATAAAATCTATTAAAAATGTCATCAATCACATGCTTTTAATATAATTTTCTGAACAACCATCTTTATTCTCAAATAATTCTCTAAACCATTTAGTTAAGAATCAATTTATCACTTTTTGAATGCTATCAATTACTCATCTTCTGTCTCCTTTCTTTCTCTAAATCCTTCCCCTCTAACATGACTTTGAAAGACTAAATAGGTTGATAAGAGCTTTTATTTAAGTATACTATTTTGAGGTAAATTGGGAAATTAACAAAAGAAATTTGAGAGGTAAATGAGAGATGAATTTCGGCTATGGTGGTGGGAGAGGGGAGAGGATGTTGGTTGAAAATCAAATGACTTTTATAGTATTTCCTTATTTATATTAAGAAACCAATGGCTAAGATTAAAATTATAGCATATGTAAAGCCATGATTTCTTTTTTATATTTATTTAATTCATTTAAATTTTTGAATGGCCAAGATCTTACATGTTACCATTTGATCCAATGACCATAAATGCTCCTTACACAAAAATCCCATTATGCTTATATCATTAATTTGTCATTTTCCCCATTTAATTTGACTAATTTATTTTTAATAGTTTCACTCATAAATAAATTATAACACCAAGATTCTTGTGTTCCTCTAATTATTTTAGTATCAAGATGTACAAGTTTTGAATTTTTATGAGCACGTTTTCAAAAATTTTTGCTTCAATCTTAAAGGTTTACTATTCATCATTAACAATAATTATAGATTTTGTTTTCAATTTTTAACCTCCTATATGAACTCAAATTCTTCTCAAATTACACCATAATTCATGTTATAATTTATATTACCACATGGCATGGTCAACTTTAATTGGGCTTGGGATGCATTATTCATGGCCGGGTGTGACTATTCACTGAGACCATCTTCCAAACCTCATTCTTTCCACATTTTCATGTTCCTCATGTGCCACATTCATATTTCTCACCTCTTTACATATGTTCCACTCATCTTTAGGTCTCTAAATATGTATTTCCCATTTTGCTCCTTACTTTCTTAGGTATTTTCCATTTTGCCCTTTGGTCGATTTTCACTCAGTTGTTCACACCAACTGACTCTACTCAATTTATACGTCTATTTCAATTATCACTTTTTCTTTTAGTTCTTTTTTTATCCTTATGAAAAATCAGATCGAAAATCAGGATGTGACAAACCTTCCCTTCTTTAGGAAATTTCATCCTCGAAATTTCGTTTGTACACTTCCCCACTTAGACTTTTCTTAGGGGTTACAAAGACCGTATCTCTTATTCCATTCTTTTCATCTAACATAACATGTCACCGTTCCATATGCTATATTTACATTTGATAACAGTTCATCTTTTTTTACTCATTTATGATTCATGTACCTTTCAGATCCTGTCATTATCACATATGATCAGTCTTACTTAGAGCTTCTATAACTTATTCCTTAGACAACTACATCCATCTGTAATTGTATCTATTTGTGATACCTATAAGTTGAGGCTCTATAAACAGTACTCTCGAGGCTCAAAAAGTGTGCTTAGAGTGCCGGGTTATCTTCATAAGGCTCAAGAATGGGTGTGTTGGTCATGAAACTTTGACTGGTCATAGATGATGAAAAATATGTAATTTAAAAATTTAGCAGAACTAATAAATTATTTTAGGCCAAAATCTAATGGGTCGTAGGCTCAGATGGATTTGGGCTGGGAATAACCCGGGATATGCCCAGACAGACCTGAAAATGTCATACCCTAAAGGTCAAAATTTCCTTGAGACCATTGGTAAAGGAATTTTAATTTTTCAAGGTCGTTTGGTAATTTTTTGAAATTTCCTAATTTTCTTGATTCTCGAGGAATTAATTAACTGACTTATAGATCGAATTTTACCGTGAAATTTTATGAGGCCCTAAATAGGCTTAATTGAGGATTTTTAAAATAAACGCGATGATTTTTAGAGGTCTGAGTGAATTTTAAAAATTGCTCAAAGTTTTTGGGGCACTCGGGTGACACGAGTCACCACCCGAGCTGCCTTAGCTCCATTATAAATAGTGGACGCTAAGTGGGATGGCCACCAAGTGACACCTCACCCTCCACCCACCTTTCTCTTCTTCCTCCTCCCTCTCCCATTGCTGATGCCTTCTCCCCTTTGCCACCTCTATTTTTGCCTCCATTCAAGCTCTATTCTCACTATATGTTCCACCAAAAATCACATTAGTTAGGTAGAAAACACTCCCTCAAGCTTTTGGCCACCATAGCTAATCAAGAAAATTCATGGAAGTTTAAGTGTACATAAGGGTGGCTTGAAAATCCAATTCATGTGTAAGTGAGTTCTTTCACTTTTTATTTTATTTCTAAGGGGATTCTATCACTTTAAGACCACCTATGTTCATAGATTTTCAATTGGAGCTATATAGAATTTTTCATGAATTTTCTAAGTGAAATGGGTATGTATGTAGGCCATGGAGGACAAGGGGAACAACAAGGGAATTAAAGGCCTTTTGGTGTAGGAAAAGCTTCAAGAATAAAGGCATCCCTTTATTGTGTTTAAGTGTGAATTGCTATAAATTTGTGTATGGAAGTTTTAGTTTAAGCATAAATTGTGTGGAAATTCTTGATACAAGCCTAATGTGGTGTTGGTTGTATGTAATTTTAATAACTGGTATGTTAATTTGGTGGAAAATATACATGTATGGTGAAGAACTAAAAATGGCCGAGAGGTATGGTATGGGTCACAGCATGGGGTGTTTGATATGGTATGTTTATGTGTTAGATGTTATTGTATATGATGTGTATGATATGGGAATGAGTAATAAGTATGTGTAATTGATGAGAATATGCATGAATATGGATAGTTTATGATGTGGCTGAGAGGTTTAGTAAGGTGTTTTAGTATATAAGTCATGGGTATGACATGTATCTAGGTATGGTGTATGTAATGGGAGATAGCATGGTTGATATGGAATTAGGTGTATATGTGGTGAATTTGATGTAACAATGCATGTATGTGTGTAGACATGTGTGGCCGAGGCATGTATATGTTGTGCCATGGCATGGCATGTGTGGCCAAGGCATGTATATGGTGTGTCATGGCATAACATGGTTGATATGTTATGTGAGCATTTATATGCATAATAGGATTATGGTATAGGATATGTATGTGTGATGAAATATGGAAAAATGCATGTGTATGACCATAAATAAGCTATGGCTGAGAGGTATGTATGCCATGGTAAGTATGGCATGTTATGGTATGCGATATGCATGATTGGCATAATATCATGAGTATGTGATATATGGCATAGAAATGGGCATGAAATATGTGGAACTATGCATGGAAATGTGGCATGCAATATGACAAGTTAATATAAGAAAAGAGATTAGGAATTGGTGTAAGAAATGACTTGAAAATTGGTTATAAGGCATATATAAGCATGATCTATAATTGTGACCTATAATGGCATGAAATAAGACATGAATTGTGGATTTTGGGGCATTTAATTTTAATGGCAATGTGAGGCCATTGTGGTTACCTCAATGGATTGATTGGAATGAAAATAATTGTGGCCTAGAATGGCATGTCAAAAAGACTTGAATTGGCATGGGAAAGTACCTAGTGAACAGTGGAAAATGACCCGTAATAATGTACTTGAAAAATGGAAATGACTCGTAACTATCTTATAAAATGGATATATGAGAATGGTATATAATGTGACCTATAATGAACCTATAATAGAGCTAGCATTATGATATAGAACTAAGCCTAAAGTGGACTTGTGAATATCTAAGTAAAGGACTTAAAAATTACTTTTTTAAAAATTGGACCTATAACTGTTCGGTAATAAAACTGACCTGTAACTGTCTAGCTAAAATTGGATTGTGGAAATAAATTAATAACTATCTGTTAATGGATTATAAATATTTTAAAATGATAATCATTAATAAAATGAACATAAATATGAGACTGTTAGCCCATTAGTTTGATACCAACTGGATAGGTTGACCCGTTAACTAAGGATTAGCAGCTGCTAGATATTTGTCTATTTATTAGACCAAGTCGATGCAACAGTCGGGGTCCATAGGATAGGGCACTGCATTATGATATGATATTTTATTTGTTTATTTATCATACCAGGCCAGTGCAACGGTCGGGGTCCATAAGATGGGCCACTACACTATGTTGTTAATATTATTATTTGTTTATCAGACTAGGCTGGTGCAGTGATCGGGGTCCACAAGATAGGCCACTGCACTATATTGTGGATAATGTGACTTGATGATATCATATTATTTTATTTGTCTGTTTATTAGACTAGGCCAGTGCGGCGGTCAGAGTCTATAAAATAGGCCACTGCACTAGGGCTGTTATGGAGCCCAAGGTCCAAAATACAGGACCACTGCACAGTTTGATTTTCCTCTTGGTCTAGTGTCTGAAAATGTAGTCTACCTAGTTAGGTCTACTTAATAAATTAAATATTTTACTTGATGATAGATAGTAATAATACCTAAATTAAAGACAATTTAGAAAGGGTCAAGTTTAAATAATTGAACGATAAAACTATTTAATAAAATAATATTATTTTGCCACATGGATTACATGTATTGCATTGATACATCCATAGCATGTCAGATCATCTGTGTGCTTGCTGTGACATGTTTTTATTATTTTAAATTCACCACTGAGTTTCATACTCAGCGTACCAGTGTTTTGGTGTGTAGGTAATAGCAAGTAACGGTCCAGCCTCAAGTTTTATGCAGTGTAACAGTAGAGACATAAAAAGGTATGAGATTTTATATTTTAATGGGTTTAGTAGGTACTCATGTAAATAGTGTAGGGTATGGGTTCAGCTAGCTTAGGAGCTGCGAGTGTCTGTAATATTAAGTTAACCATATGATGTATATAAATAGGCTTGTGGATTTGAATGGTTTAATTTCTATCTATTTTGATGTTTTGGGCTTGAAGCCCTATATGTTGATTGAATGATTCTGATTGATATAATGATGATAATGGAGGACCAGAATGGTCCAAAGGGTGATAGGAGATGTGATTGAGATTATTAGAAGTGTTCTTAATAGGTCTAAATTTTCAGAATGTCACCCAACTAGCCGTTATGCTACCCAAATTTTCGTAAAATCTATAATGGACTATCAGAAGAATTTTTAGGTTATATATATCCTGAACAATGATGTCTAAGTGATAGACAGGGGATCTAGGCTATATTTGTCTAGATAACAAAAAATATGTAAGTGTTAAGCTAATGCGGGTCTGGAGCAATTTCAGGATGACTGACCTAGTGGAAAGTGCAGTGTCTATCAAGTTTCTTTAGGAATCTGGTAGGGGATGTCACACTATTACTCTTGTATCTCTCTACCCATATGACTAATAACTTTCATCTACTATTTAGTCTAGTTTTAAGAACCTCTATGTTTAGTTTCTTTATTAACACCTCCATTACTGTGTATCTTTATTGGTGACTATTTAACTGTGTGACTTTTTATGTTTACTTATAGTTCTTTAGATATCATTTTCATTTAACTTAAACATGTGCTTTTTATACAAGTTTATTATGAGCGGGTGAATAGATCCTTGTATAAGTCCCAGCAGTGCAACTACGATGTAATACATGTGTACACATATGTCTCACACATACACACACATATAGTCATTTCTTACCTAGAAACACCTAAACCTAAGCTCTGATACCAACTAAAATTGTAATACCCTTATACTCAATCGATTTACCAATTCAGGTACAAAATGTCAAATTATCGGTTCAATTATTTTTCCTATATCATCTACTATTATTTGATATTCAGTTATTTTAGAGTACAAATCACAACAATCATATCATCTAACATATACATATACATATCAAGTAAACTTTTATGATATTTAATTATCATTGGATATAGTATTTATATACAGAAATTTCTATTCAAATACAAACATTCTGAACCTAGTGTTCATGTACATAACATTTACACTTTTAGTGTATACAAGGATGCTTTGTCATTCAATGATGCTTTCTCATTCAAAGATGCTTGTGGTGGACTTTGCTTATATGTACATTTATCTTGTGAGTTCCTACTATTGCTGGGACTCAATTCGCTGCTTCATCCAGCTCGATCCATAAGCTACGCATTAACAAAAAGCCAAGGCGTTGTGCAAAATGCTCAGTGGTGGATTCTAAAATTATGATTTATGCTTATGATACCTTTTTAATTACTTTTGATATCTCTATTATAGTGTCACTTTTAACTCTTTAAAGTGACTTCTAACTTTTGCATATGACTAATGTTTATGTCCTATACTAAAACTTATATGTTGCTTTTCACTTTTATTAATATGCTTTTATTTATTCCTTAAGTATCGTATCCATTTACCGTAACCCATATTCTATTCATGTTCCCACATATATTTTTATTCTATTTACATATTCATTTATATAACTTATTAAAGACTCGTATAGGTTATATTGTTTATGTCTTTTACCATTACAAGTAGTTATATGCATAATCTATCCCTTGTTTTATATTAAAATTTCCTTTTCATCTTATTGTTTCAAGTGCATCAACTTTGTTTCAGTATTATGATAGTTATTTATCTAATTGTTTAATACTTCTAGATGAAAACCTTTTCTAAATTCTTATATTTCCTCCTTATCTATTACATGTGCTTTAACATATCTGTATATCACTTACAAGTCTTATCATTAGTTATTTAGGGCTTATAAACAACCAGTCTTCTATCCCTTGTAGTGTCTTGTTTGGTGCATAGGTTCATAACTATATGTACTTATAATTACAAATAATACTCTTTTATAATCTCTATCGCAACTGTTTATAGTTAAAACTTTATGTGATAAATTACTCTATACATATTCTTCTTATAGCATTCCATGCGAGTTTGTTTGTATTGTTTTCATGTGATTATAACTTATATCTATTCTCTTTATTCAGGTATATATATTCATGTATAAGCAATTATTAATTAGAATCTCTTATATTGTGCCACTAGGTAATCTTACTATCTATTCATAGGGTAACTATATTCAATTAAAATTTAAAACAATAGTCTAACCTTTAAATTTCATTTGGCATTTACTCATATTGTTATCATCGTGTGCTATCTTATATCTGTGTGACTTATTTGTTTCGTAACAATTTTGTTCCAAGTAGTATACTTATCCAAAACTTGTAATACTATAATCTCTTTTATGTTTATTCTACCTGTATAAATCTTACTTTGATTTGTTTATTAGATCATTTTAGGTTTCATTTTACATATGACATATGTGGCCCATGATAACTTATACATTTATACATGCCAGGATAATGGGACATGTAACAAGTGCGACACTAAAGTGTCCAAGTAACAAGTGTGGCACTAGAGTGCCCATGTAACATGTGCGGCAAATGCTTCCCTATGTACCACGTGTGGGGCGCTAAGTAAATAGTTGTGAGAGAAACTCTCCCAAAAAGCCATATGATCAAGTGTTTTCTAATTGACCGATCAATTTATCCTAAGCCATAACTGTCTAAGTCATTGGAGCTTATGATAATTATATCTCTTTTTAAATTATTATTATTTTTTAATAATCATACATGTTTTAATCTATAATGTCCAATGATACTTGTTTACCTATCCAATATACATCATTCTACAATTTTGGTGTAATCTTGATATCGATGTGTTATCACATATTCATTTAACTATCAATCATATTAGCATGTATGTAGAAAGAATTTAACGTACTCATATAAATTCATAAAGATCTATAATTATATACGTATAAATTCATAATAAATAAATCTGTACTTACTTTGTATTATAATAACACGTGTATGTAATAGTCTTCGCATTATATTTATTTACTAATTTTTTATAACATGTACTTTAACATTTAACTTAATTGCTTTCCTTTTTCTTTCTATACACATTTTGATCTTTGCATATAAGCATGTATAAATTTCATTTATATTCCTTTGCTAACTATCATTTCTATAATTATTTCCTATTTATGACTTTAAGAATTTCTTATCCATATACTCATTATTTTTTATAGAACTTTTGAATTAATTCATATAGTCTTCTATTGATCTTGTAATTTTATCCGTCTTTCATTTAGTTACATAATGTTTCATATAATATTTATCATGCTTTTCCAATGTCCTTTGATTATTCACTTTATACATTTTATTTCTTATGCTATTAATCACTTACTTCTAAGAATTTCTCTTTGTTCATGATGTTAAAATATTTATTTCTTCTAAAAATTTGAATTTTATTTTCAAAATTTCACATTATTCCTTTCTAATCTAACATTTAAAAATTACATCTTGTAACAATGTCGTCACAATTATATATTTTTCTATTTTATTATTTTAATCCATATATAATTTCTCCATAAAATTAATTTCACTTTAATTTTATTAATTACTTTCCGTATATTCTATCTCAACCCATTTTTTTTTCATGTAGGGTTTATTCAACTCATTTTATTTTCTTTTACTTTTATTTCTACTTAAAATCCTTTTTCCATTACATATACACATTTCTTCTCTTATTCTCATATAATGAACCTCTTTTTAGTTAGGTACATACACACATATATTTATAAATACATGTGTTTATTTTCTTTAGAACATTTGTGATACATTAATTAATCACATGATGATTTCCATATATATTACCCAAATTAATCAAATGTTCATTTTCATATGCTTTTATTATTTTTCTCTTATTATTTAACATGTGACTATACTAATTTCATATGCATGCATTTTAACATAAATATTTTAATTCTTCCATTTGTGAGTTCTTAGAAGCTCTTTTATACATTAAAACATCAAATAACCCAAATATTTAATTAAACTAACATGTACACATCATTCAGCATAAACATATAAAATTCAGCCCAAAAGCTATTAAATTAATCCTAATTAAATTTCTAAAGCATTAATTTACATATTCAACCCATAATATGAAAGTTCATAAATTTACATAATACATTAATAAGCATAAATTCATAAAAGTAGAATACACATACCTCTCATCAAGCTTTAATCCACTAATTACTCCTCTAATCACCTTCAGTCTCTCTCTAATTCCCTCAATTCATCATCTACTCTTCAATTGCTCAACTTCTATAATCAATTCCTCACATAAAATCTATAAAAAATGTCATAAATCACATGTTTTCAACCCAATTTTCTAAACAACCATCTTTAATTCTCTAAATCATTTAGTTGAGAATCAATTTACCACTTTTTGAATGCCCTCAATTACTCATCTTCCATCTCCTTTCTTTCTGTAAATCCTTCTCGTCTAACATGACTTTGAAAGACTAAAGAAGTAGGTTGATGAGATCTTTTATTCAAGTATATTTTCTTGAGGTAAATTGGGAAATTAACAAAAGGAATTTGAGAGGTAAATGGGAGATAAATTTTGGCTGTGGCAGTGGGAGAGGGGAGAGGATGTTGGCTGAAAATCAAATGATTATTTTATAATATTTTCTCATTTATACTAAGAATCCAATGGCTAAGATTAAAATTGTAACACATGTAAGGCCATGATTTCATCTAAGTGTCCCATTCCTTTTTTATATCTATTTATTTCATTTAAATTTTGAATAGCCAAGATCTCACATGCTACTATTTGATCTAATGGCCATAAATGCTATGACACCCTTACTTGATTCCCAAAAAAACCTGATAAGGATGCTGCTTCCCATAGGGTCACTTATCTTATTATTTCTCTAGGCCTCATTCATTTAACACTTATAGATTCGTTAATTATTATTAGATCTGTCAGTTATTTCTCTGTCATGACACCATATTATACTTATATTAACCGTTAAACTTTGTTAAAAACTTTCAATGTGTCTAAAAACTATTTTTCAGAAAATCAGGCAGCATAACAGCTACCTGGGTTAAAAACCAAAAATTTTTCTGCATAAAAATACACTTCTATTGTATCAAACAACAACCACTGCTTATTATGGACCCATTTAGTCCTCAAAACTCCTCCATTCTCAACATTTGTATCACAACAAATCACAGGGTCTCAGACCCACAATAAACAACAATTATCAAACAACAACAGTTATATATAAATACATACAGACGTACAACTAGTTTTACTTTTAAGCAATTATAACTACAGTTATTACAACACTTTTATCTATACCATTCTAAACCCCATACCATTTTATAGCTATACATAAGTACACAACCTATTTACAAACAAAGTAGATAAAGATTTGTACCCCCAAACACTCTGAGTAGCTACACAGAGGCTTTAACTTCGTAGCTACTCACTATCTTTTACCTGCGTATCGGAACACCGATACGCTGAGTATAACTCAACAGTGAATTTGACAAAATCAATGCATGTACACACTTAAGCACATGTAACCATACAATCATAGAACATACAATAATACATAATATTTAAACAGTCACATTTTTATTCTCACAATCATATCACAGTTCATGAAATAGTATTATTTCATTTATAAATTTGTTTCATAATATGGATTAGTTTCATAACATGGCCCATACTGAAAGACTACACATAAAAATATTGGACAACGGAATGTAAATAGTGCAGTGGTCCACATGTTGAACCTCGACAGCTGCACCTACCCATAACCCTCGATAACAGGGATTAACTCCGTAGAACCTCCTAATATCAGTGTAATAGGGATCAATCCAATAAAGACCTCTCAAAACAACATAATATCATCAATAATACAAATGGTGGATGTTAGGGATCAGTCTCGTAGACCTCCCAAATCCCAGTGTGCAGGGCTTATATCAGAACCTCGGCGGTTGCACCCGCCTCTATTAATAATAACACAGGTAATAGCCTAAAAGGCCAAACCTAGCAGTTGCTTTATTCCCTAGTTGATCGGTCAACCCATCCAGTGGGTATCTAACTATACGGGCCTCTATTTCATATATTAATTTTTCATTCAGGTAAAGGTCAATTGTCAAGTTATTATTTCACTTTACTATTCATTTGGTCACTTTCACAATGCCATATTTATGTGATCTTCATGATCACTTTTCTATACATAAAGTCATTCACATTCCTTATTCATTTCACTTATATACATCACTTTATTTCATACCACATTACACATAAACATAATAATTTGCACATCCATATGTGCTTGCCATTTTACCTCATAAAAGTATGACAAATGAAACACTTTTAACAAGTATTCTCCATTTCATTAATCATACATACTTAATGTCCGTTTATACCTAAATTACATGCCTTTAATGCCTTAATAGCTTAAACAAATTTACATATACATAAGTTACACCATTCGGCCACCTTATGCATACCAACTTGCACATTCATTTTCATCCCATTTATCACATTTAGAATGTAACGCTTGACAGTCAAGGTCCAATGAATATTACCTTTAGGCCCGAGTGATGTTCCTCGCGGTGCGGGTTGTCATTTCGAGTCCGACGACTAATATATTGGTCATAAAACTTTGACGGACCTGAAAATAGGGAAAACGAATGAATTAAAAAATTTAGTAGAACCAATAAATCATTTTAAGTCAAGAACTACTATTTACTAAGATAAAATGAGGTTGGGTCGGGACAGCTTTGGAATGTGCCCGGATGGTCTCAAAAATACCATATCTTGAACCTCAAAAATTTCACTGAGCATAATGGAAGAGGAATTATAACTTTTTTGAGATCAATAGATATTTTTTTTGAATATTTTATTTTGGCTGTGAATAGTGCCAAAAAGTCAATGGTGGAATTTTGACATAAAATTTTATGTGGGCCTTAGTCCCACTAATTGAGGATTTTTAAAACTAAAATGGGAATTTTTAGAGACTTAGAGAATATTTTATGAATTTTTGAAGTGAAAATGAGCCTAAAATGCAAATAAATGGTTTGGTGGCCATTTGGCCCAATCCAAGCTATCCAACCTGTAACACCCCCTACCCGTCTTGCCTGAACCGGTAGGGTGTGCCACTGCTGCTTATCTGTAATCCAGGAGTATCGCCGTCAGGCGCTACCAGACATTTCTTAACATTCGGGCAGCACAACGGCTGCCCTGTTACCTAACCCAAATTTGAACCTGCAAGAAAATCACTTCTAAATAATAAGCAACCACCACATACTCCATTGGACCCTCTGGTCCTCCAAATCTCAGTCAACATTCATCAACACATCCAATCACAGGGTCAGAAACCCATAAATCATCATGCATTCTCAGAATAATCATTTTATACATATAAAACTGTAAT
>CANXYI010304209.1:0-11173 GCA_948208565.1 Hura crepitans | reverse complement strand
ACATTTTTTCTCAAGTATAATGTTATGGTCAAGTATATAACTTTCAAAACAAGAAACCTATAAATAGCACTATATTCAGCATAACCAATAAACATGCAATCAAAATTTTTAGAATTTATTTTCCTTTTCTTAGGATCCATTAATATAACTTTAGCAAGATACTCCCACACTTTTAAATATTTTAAATTAGGTGGATAACCTTTCCAACGTTTATAAAGAATTTTACTAGTTTTCTTATATGGTATCTTATTTTGTAAGTGACACATAGATAATATTGTTTCTCCCCAAAGATTTTCAAGTGCATTAGAACTAATAAGCATGCAATTCATCATATCTTTCAATGTCCTAGGTTTTTTTGCTACTACACCATTTGATTCGGGAGAATAAGGTGGAGTTTTCTGATGTATTATTCCTTCTTTTTCATAAAAGTCATTAAGTAAAACATATTCACCACCTCTATCTGATCTTACTCTTTTGGTCTTCCTATTGTGAATTTCTACTTCATCTTTAAGTTTAAAGAGCATATCAAAAGCTTTATCTTTATTTCTAGCAAATATAATTTAGTATATCTAGAAAAATCATCAATAAAAGTCACATAATATTTTTTACCAACTCTAGTCTTTGTTTGTTTTAAATCTCCTAGATCAGTATGAATTAAACTTAAAAGTTTAGTTTCTCTAAAGGTTGATGCGCAAGTTTCTTGGTTTTTGATTCAGCATATATTTAACATTTTTCCATGATGTATTATTAGAACAAGTAATTAAACCAAGTTGTTGCTTTTTTTAATATAAGAGAAACTGACATGTCGTAATCTAACATACCATATATCAAATGAATTAACAAAGTAAGCAGAAGATTGTGTATTTTTGTTTAAAATTTTATAATTATTTATGTGTAAAAAGTCCTTAATTGCAATATCTTTTTCCCATAAAAATAATGTTTTTGGTCATTACAATCTTGTTAGATTCAAATGACACCTTTTAACCCTAGCTTTTCCCCATAGAGCCATAGAAATTAAATTGCTCTTATATTAGGCATAAGAAGTACTGGATTAAGAGCCAAAGTCTTACCAAATGTGAGTTAGAGAAGAACTTTTTCTTTGCCAAGAACCTTGTTAGTTGAAGAATCTCCAAGATATATGTGTACTTTTCTATCGCCCATAGGAGTGTAAAAGGTAAAAGCACTTTTGTTTACACAAATGTGCCTTGTAGCACTAAAGTTTATAACCCATTCTTTCACATTTGCAACAAGATTATAGCACTTTTGTTGGGTCCCCTACTATTGTGCATTTACATCCTACCTATTGATTAGGCCCCTTCCACTTCCATGATAAGTTCCAAAAATTATTAGTGTCATTCCAATTTGTATTGCAAAATTGATTACAAGTCAAGCTCACAGAGAAGAATCCCTTTTTGTCCCATCTCTAAATACATCTATCAATAGCTTCTTTCTTATAAAGAGCTTTAGTGACCAAGATTCTAAAAAGAGCTGAATTACTGATCATGTCAACCACTTGCACACATTTGAACTTTTACTTCTTTGCTAGTTGCAATAATTATTTATTGCTTTAGTTATTTAACAACATGAAAAATAGTATTTATCTTATTTTTAAAACATTTTTCATGAAATTGGTCACACATATGCACTTTGCAAAATTTTTTACTATAAAAAATTTAAAAATAACCAATTACTTGCACACATGTTATCAAACAAAAAGAAGAAGCATTACAAAAAGAGTATTTAATAATTCTCTTAAAAGATATGTGTTTCCTTTATTGTGCCTTTTCATAAATTAAATTATTTTTTATCTTTTTATTTATATCTTCATAAACCTTAAATAGAAACTTGCAATTTTATAAAATTAATAAATGAAATTAGCACACTTATTATTTATCAATTAGCAAGTGTAGAATAAGTAGTGAAAGTCATCAATGAAACAGAGTGGGGAATCAATTATTAAAGGATTGTATGTTTATATGTATTGTAAATATCATAGTATTAACAATAATGGTTATTCAGCCTTTTAAAATATTGAAAATGGCAGAGGACAAGTGCATAATTTTTAACACTATTATTTTAAGTAAATTATTATTATTGTAATGTGAATGTACATATATCAAAATCAATCAATTTTGATCCCATTGACTAAATTTCTTACTTCATCCCTACTTTGCGTAGTATAATATTTTATGTTTTGAGTATCAAATAAATATAGTTTTTTTTAAAAGATCTCATATTAAAAAAATAGTCATATTACATTTATATTTAATTTTTATAACTTTTAATTTTTTTGATATGAGAAATAATTATTCTCTTTCTTCTTTTCTTTTTTATTTTTTTTTACTAAGGATGAAGTCATACATTTTTGCTCATTTTCAAAGTAATTTCATTAGTATCAAAAGGAATTTTTTCTGAAAATTATAAGGCAGAACTAGAATTGTTATCCCTAAAAATTAATTATAGTAGAATTTTTATCATTTTGTTTTCACTCACATAAAATACAAAACATCAAAGAAATGGAAACTAATTCTTTTGATAACACACAAGACCACTCCCCTATTTATAAATTTTTGAGCCCAAAAAAATAAACAATTTTTATGCAATAAAGGTTTAATTTCTAATTTTCTATACCTTAGAGTTTTTGCAATAAATGATAATTATTGAAATAATGATAACATAAATCATGAAAGGGTTCATTTAATAATGATGATGATGATGATGATGATGATGATGATGATGATAATAATAATAATAATAATAATAATAATAATAATAATAATAATAATAAATTTATGACACCCATTACCCAGTCTGGTCACCAGACTAGACCCGAGCAAGAATTAACACATAACTTAAGATCCAACTTATTAA
This sequence comes from Hura crepitans, assembly GCA_948208565.1. NCBI lineage: Eukaryota > Viridiplantae > Streptophyta > Magnoliopsida > Malpighiales > Euphorbiaceae > Hura > Hura crepitans. The sequence goes on along the minus strand of CANXYI010304209.1, from coordinate 8,302 downwards.
CTTCGATTCCTTAAAACTTAAAACTCTATTTAATAATTACAGAATAGCTAATTAATAGATTATATGATTCGGGGTCTTCATGTCAAAAATTCGGCAGCATAATAGTTGTTAGTGACATAAGCCTAATTAGTAATTCGTATAAAAACACTTCTATTGTAATGCTGGGAATTTTAGCAATTGTGAATAGTGACAACCGAGGGTTGTGAATAGTGACTTCTAGGTTATGGTTAATTTTTTCTTGCTAATCAAGGGATTAAGTTATAAATATGTTGTGGGTAAAATTTGATACAAAAATAAGAACGTTTGGAGGTCTAACGAATAAAATTGTGAATAGTATATTCTAAAGTCCTAAACAACGACTTTTGGTGTGAGAATAAGGTTCATAACCTTACTGATCAAGGGTTTATGAGTTTGATAGTATATGTTTAGAGTTTGGCAAAGAAAGGAGAACATTTAGATGGAAATCAAGTAATATCGAGCATGTATGTGAATAATACCACTAAGAGTAAATAGTACCTCCCAAGACTCAAAACATACTAATGTTACAAGATGGTAGGATTAATTATATTATAGGATTAATTATTTTAAGTAAATTATTATTATGGTAGTGTGAATGTACATATATTAATATCAATCAATTTTGATCCCATTGACTAAATTTCTTGCTTTATTCCTACTTTACATAGTATAATATTAAATGTTTTGAGTATCAAATAAATATAGTTTTTTCTTCAAAGATCTCATATTAATAAATAGTCATATTACATTTATATTTAATTTTTATATCTTCTAATTTTTTTTATATGAGAAATAATTATGCTCTTTTTTCTTTTCTTTTTTATTTTTTTTACTAAGGATGAAGTCATATATTTTTTCCCAATTTCAAAAGCAATTTCGTTGGTATCAAAAGGAATTTTTATGAAAATTACACGACAAAACTAGAATTGTTATCCCTAAAAATTAATTGTAGTAGAAAATTTAGCATTTTGTTTTTACTCACACAAAATACAAAACATCAAAGAAATGGAAACTGTTTCTTTTGATAACACATAAGACCACTCCCCCATTTATAAATTTTTGAGCCCAAAAAAAAATAATTTTTATGCAATAAAGGTTTAATTTCTAATTTTCTATACCTTAGAGTTTTTGCAATAAATGATAATTGTTGAAATAATGATAACATAAATCATAAAAATGTTCATTTAATAATAATGATAATGATGATGATAATGATGATGAAGATGATCATAATAATAATAATAATAATAATAATAATAATAATAATAATAATAATAATAATAAATTTATGACACCCATTACCTGGTCTGGTCACTAGACTAAACCTAAGCAAGAAGTAACAAATAAACCAAGATCCAACTTATTAAATCCAATTCCTTAAAACCCTATTTAACAATTACAAAAAAGCTAATAAGCATATTATATCATGTCAAAAATTTGGCAGCATAATAGTTGTCTAGTGACACAAGCCCAATTAGTAACTTGTATCGAAACACTTCTATTGTAATGTCTGGAAATTTTGGCAATTATGAATCGTGACAACTGAGGGTTGTGAATAGTGAATTCTCGGTCATGGTTAATTTTTTTCTTACTAATTAAGGGTTTATGAGTTGAATAATATATGTTTATAGTTTGGCAAAAAAAGGAGAACATTCGGATGGAAATGAAGCAATATCAAACATGTATGCAAATAATACTACTCAAAAGTGAATAGTACCTCCCGAGACTCGAAACATACTAATGTTACATGATGGTAGGATTAATTATAAGATATTATAGGATTAATTATTTTAAGTAAATTATTATTATTGTAGTATGAATGTACATATATCAATATCAATCAATTTTGATCCCATTAACTAAATTTCTTGCTTTATTCTTACTTTGTATAGTATAATATTATATGTTTTAAGTATCAAATAAATATAGTTTTTTTAAAGATATCATATTAATAAATTTTCATATTACATTTATATTTAATTTTTATATCTTCTAATTTTTTTGATATGAGAAATAATTATTCTCTTTTTTTCTTTTCTTTTTTATTTTTTTTTTTTTACTAAGGATGAAGTCATACATTATTTTCATAGCAATTTCATTAGTATCAAAAGAAATTTTTATGAAAATTATAAGACAGAACTAGAATTGTTTTATCATTTTGTTTCTACTCGCATAAAATACATAACATCAAAAAATGGAAATTGTTTCTTTTGATAACACATAAAACCGCTCCCTCATTTATAAAGTTTTTAGCCTAAAAAACAAACAATTTTTATGCAATAGAGATTTAATTTTTAATTTTCTATACCTTGAAGTTTTTGCAATAGATGATAATTGTTGAAATAATGATAACATAAATCATGAAAGGGTTCATTTAATAACAATAACAATAATAATAATAATAATAATAATAATAATAATAATAATAATAAATCTATGACACCCATTACCTAATTTGGTCACCAGACCAACTCAAGCAAGAAGCAATACACAACCCAAGATCGAACTTATTAAATTCGATTCCTTAAAACTTAAAACCCTATTTAACAATTACAAAAAAGCTAATTAATAGATTATATCTTCATATCAAAAATTCGATAGCATAACAGTTGTTTAGTGGCAAAAGCCCAATTAGTAACTAGTATAAAACACTTTTACCATAATGCTGGAAAATTTTGGTAATTGTGAATAGTGACTTATGGGTCATGGTTAATTTTTTCTTACTGATCAAGGGATTAAGTTATAAATATGTTGTGGGTAAATTTTGATACGAAAACAAGAACGTTTGGAGGTCTAACGAATAAAATTGTGAATAGTATACTCTGAAGTCTTGAGTAGTGACTTTTGGTATGAAAATAAGATTCCTAACCTTACTGATCAAGGGTTTATGAGTTGAATAGTATATGTTTATAGTTTAGCAAAGAAAAAAGAACATTTGGATGGAAATCAAGCTATATCGAGCATGTATGTGAATAGTACCACTCGAGAGTGAATAGTACCTCCCAGGACTCGAAATGTACTAATGTTACAGGATAGTAGGATTAATTACAAGATATTTTTGGGTGAGCTTTGGAATGAAATAAGATCATTAAGGAGGTCAAAAATAGAAGTTAAGTTTTTACAGCCATGTATTATGAATAGTAACATAATTAAAGCTGAACCATAAAATAATTTTGAAAGTGCTCAGATGAACCCAAAAATGCCACATCTTAAACCTCAAATATTCTAAGGAATATAATGGTATGAGTATTGAAATTTTTAAACCTTGGCAAGTATTTTTTAAAAATTGGGTAAAGATAAAAGTAGTAATTTTAATTAAATTTTCTCAATTTTCGAACGCAAAAATTTTTAGGCCTTTGAGTACTAATATAAGTGACTTATTAGACCTTTAAAATATGATAATTGATGAATGATTGAAGAAAAAACATTTTTACTAGAACAAAAGTGGAATTTTTAGGCCAAATAATGTGGACCCTTGGATTTTAAGTTGAATTAATCCTAGCCCTTGATCTTAAGGGTATATAAGGGCTATTATGAGGCTTAAGGCAGCAAAACCCAGCCCCCTTTTCTCCTTCCTCCTTTGATCGAAACACTTTCAAACTCTCCTCCACCATTCTTATTCTTCTTCCTTCATTCTAAGGCCATAAACACTTATCTAACCCTCAAATCAACACCTCCACACCTTATCACACCTTTCATTACATAAGAACATGGTTAGATGGAGAGATATGGGTATTTAGACATGGAGGTAAATAATGACCATTTTGAGATGGGGTAAGTTTTTTTAGAGTTTTATATTTTTTTAAGGTTCTTTTGGTGCCTAAGGACATGATTTTAAGGTTGGTTTTGAGTTCAGGTGTATATTAGATTTTATATGGATTTTTGAATTTTTGCCTATGTTATGTTTATAGTGAATTGCAGTTTTGATGGAGCTTTTGCTAAAAGGAAGCTTAAGGAGATCCAATTGGTGTTTTGACACCTTATGGTATGTGTAATCAATGTAATATATAGTGTGTGTATGTAGAGAAAAAGTGTGTATGTTGTGACACCCCATACTACATTCCTGAAGAAACCTAATAGGCGATGCACTTTTCGATAGGCCACCCATCCGAGGCTTTCTCCAGAGTTAAACTCCTTAACACTTATGGATTATTCTAGAACTATATCAAATATTACTTAGATGTCCAGTCTAATCTTTAATCATATTCATACATGGTCTAAAAAACTAAAAAAAAAGCATTTACAGACGCTTTCCAGGTTACAAAAAAATTAAGCAGCATAATGGCTACCCGAGTAACATACCAAAATTTTCTTTCACCTGTTAAAAACACTTCTATAGGTAAACAATCCATAAACCTCCATTTGGACCCTTTTGTTCTCCCAAAAATAGTAGCACACATCAGACAAATTTTAGAATCACACATATAGGGCCTCAGGCCCTTAGTTATCAAAATGATAAGCAAACTAAACACATACAACACCTGCTTATATACATGCCATCTATGTTTTTTTATATAAACCTAACAACTTCTAAGCCCACTGACCGAAACTATAGGATTTACATGAGTTCCACTACTAAAAAGAAAAACAACTTTCTTTATGCTTTAACACTTGTATGGCTACACTACACGATCACCAAGGCTAGCCAACTTATCCTTGTTAGCTACGCACCACAACATGGGTACACTGAGTATAAAATTCAACTGTGAATTTAAGCCATTTAAAACATGCAATAGGCATTAATAAACATAAGCAATTATAAAATAATGGTTTAGGTGTAGTGTGTGAGTAACATGCTAGAAGCTTGATGCCATTCAGAAGATGTCATATTTTCTTCAAAATTACTAAAATGCCACTGTGGTGTATTTATTAAAATTACTATAAAAAATTATCATCAGTTAATTTAAATTTAATTTTTCTCTATTTTAAGTCCTTTTCATAAGCCTGACTAGATGGACGACACTTACAGACACTAGACCAAGAGGGAACTAAAAAATGTGTAGTGGCCCATATTTTGGACCCTAATTGCTACATTGGCTTGATTTAGCCATAGGTATCAATTCATAGGAACCTACCAAAGGGAAAAAATACTAAGTAACTATGCATAAGGATTAGTCCATAGACCTCTCAAAGGCACTAATCATATCAACTAATCCATCCGGGTCTACCTAGTAAACTAATGTAATGGTCGCTCTAGGGACCTTCATCATTGCATTAGCATAGTCTAATATTCAGTCAAATGTGCTAGCAATAAAGAGTGTCTACCTTGCAAACTAGTGCAATGGCTCAATTATGAACCACAGTCATTGCACTAGCCCAGTCTAATAAATAGACAGTCTAGCAGCTGCTAATCCCTAAGTTGACTAGTCAACCCATCTAGTGGGTGTCTAACTAATGGACCATCTGACTTTATTTTAAATTTATTTCTTTACTAATCATATTTTTATAATATTAAAAGTTGAAAAACAAATAATTAATATTTTTATCAAACATTCAATTTTTGACTTGGATAGTTATAGGTCATTTTTAGCCTTACCGGGTAATTACAGGTCAATTTTCTATCACATTTTAACTCACTTCTGAAGACATAATTAAAAGCATATTAAATCTAGTCTAGCCCATTATTTTCACTCAATTATTTACATGCTAGGTGTTTATTTTAGTTATAGTCCAAAAATCATTTTTAACGAGACAGTAATAGGTCATTTTACCTATTTGCGATAGCCATTTTAGGTTCATTTTTAATCCTTTTTCAGTGCCAATTACACTCATGGTCATGCATATCCATAGGCCTAAAGCCAAACTCAAGTAGGTATATCAATTTGCCATACAAATGGCTTCCATGCCAAGTTACATAAATATCACAAGTTAAGTCACATTAAGGTAAAATTTCATGCCTAAAATAAATCCATTTACAAGTCCACTTTTCATACCATTTAAGACACTTTCAAGTTCACTTCTCAATCTTTTTCCAATCCTTTAAAAGTATCCCATATGTTATTCATTTCATGACATACTAAGCATGCACATTCACCTAGATCATGCTGTATGAATAATGCCACATTCAAGTCACAAATGTCATGCCATTACACACACATGTTCTAGTTGGGCCATACCTTATTTTTATGCCAATTTACCTTGCAAAGCTCTCGGCTAAAAGCCTCAATTTGCCTTACACATGCTTTCAATCACATTCAAGCACACATATACACATTTAAACATCACACAAGCATGTCTACACACACATTATGCCTTTTCCATGCAAACTAAGCCAACATACACTTTGATCATGCCTCGGCCACATTGTACACACACAAGCTTTATTTTACCAATCTCTTTGCCTACACCTCACATGCCATCAATGGCAAGCCATATACCATACCATATGCTAATTACTTATGCCATACACTTAGCTTACCCACCTAAAAACCTCTCAGCCAAAAGAAAACACACACCAAAACATAAAATTTGCACCATATATCCATACATTTCACGTATCTTTCGTGTCATATACCTTAGATATCATGCCAAACCACCTAAACAAACTAAGCTCGCACATAAAACCTTACCCAAAGCTCTCGATCGAAAGGACATCTTGCCTTTCCACATATTCTTTTCTTCAAATCAACATTCTAAACATGATTTACATACACCATTCATCTAAACACATGCCTAAATCATCAATTCATACATATACCACCCTTCCTACCATTTCCATACAAGAAATCCTAGCCTAACACATACAACATCCATCAATCATGGTTCAAATGCCTTAAATTCACTTACCTCACTATCAAAGGAGTTGAATTCCACACTTTAAGCTTGAAGAAGTCACCAATTCCTCACTTCTTCCTTAGCCTCTATTCACATCATCTTCCCTTCAAAAATCCACCAAAAATCACACACTCACCCAAATAAAATTCTAATCATATAAGAGTTCTTAGAATCATTGAATCCCCTAAGAAATAAATTAAAAAGGGATAAAATACATACACATCAAAAGTTGCCCTTTTTTCCTCTTTGATACACCTTAGCTTTCTTGAATTTTCTTGCAATCTAGGGACTACTATGGCTTCCAACATCTTTAAAAATCAATTTCTAACATAATTAGGGATTTATGGTGGCAATAGGCAATGGGAAAGCTTGCTTAAAGGAATGAAAATGGCGGCTTTGTGCTAGAAATGGCATCAAGATAACAAAAGGGAGAAAGAAGAAAGAAGAAGGAGAGGTGAGTGGATGTGGCCAAGCGGCCACTTAGGTGGCAAATAAGGTCTTATATATTGGCTGAGGCGGCATGGGTGGGGCCCACTGCCACCCGAACAAACCAAAAAAGCTCGATTTTGATAGAAACTTCAGAAAATTTTAAAAAATAACTCCAATCTCCAAAAATCATTGCATTTATTTTAAAATTCCTCAATTAGTCCTATATAAAGGCTCATAAAATTTCACGGCCAAATTCCACCTATAGGACAGTTAACCAATTACCTCGATTTACGTGTAAAACACCAAAATTAAGAAAATTTGCAAACGATCTTGAAATTCAAAATTTCTTTCACCAAAGGACTCAAGGGGATTTTTAACCTTCAAGGTATGGCATTTTCAGGTCTGTCCGGGCATATCCCACGTCATTCTTAGCCCAACTTCGTTTGAGCCTACGACCCACTATATTATAACTTAAAATAATTTATTGATTCTATTAAATTTTTAAATTAAGTCAATTTCATCATTTTATGGCCCCTTAAAGTTTCATGACCAGTATCCCTACCTCGAGTCTCATGAAGGTGACCCAGCACTTCGAGAACACTTTCTAACCTCAATGGTACTATTCACAGAGCCTCGACTTACGGATGTTACATATGTTGTGTACATAACATGTGAATTGTGTATGTACATGATGATTTATGCTTTGAAATTGTGTTTACTGATTCTATAGAAATGAAATTAAGTGTTATTGATGATTAATTGATGATATGGATTGTTAATGTAATGTTGGCCGAATGATGTATTAAGTATGTTTAATAGTTTTAAGTGTAGGTAACATGGAATATGTATATATGAGCTTATAAAATGATAGAATGAGTATACTAGTAATTATGTACTTGAGAAATCTAGTATGAAAAGAGTAATTGCTAATGAAATTTTAGTATGGCCAAAACATGTATTTGTTGGTAAGTAGATGATATGAATCTAAATTATAGACATGAATATATGAGGTTACATGTTGTTTTGGAGTGTGTGTGTGTGTGTGTGTGTGTGTGTGTGTGTGTGTGTGTGTGTATATATA
>CANXYI010304198.1:0-12777 GCA_948208565.1 Hura crepitans | reverse complement strand
AATTCATATGATGATTGAAATAATATAGAAGAATTGATTAGGGAGCTCTAACTATGGGTTATAGAATTAAAAGATAAACGCCTCCCAAGTACCCAGTGTTTGACAAATTGATATAAAAATAAAACCCACAATTTCATTAATTCAAATACATTCAATACTTTGATACACATTTCCATTAATTTCAACATAATATGATTACTATTATGACCAGACAAAAATCACGTAAAAAATTAGTTACTTTCATTTTGACGGTTTTTTTTTTTCCAACCACATTTGCTTTATTTTTTTATGCTTTTACTTCTCAAATATATCTATATGGTTTATTATATTTTTTTTGTCCAACTATTGACACCTTACTATTTCACATACATTCGAAGAAGTTTAAAGGCCATAAGATGATTAATCTCCATTAATGAGAGATTAATATATGAAATGGAGAATTAAAAATTAAGGTTATTTGACTTGACAATGAAGTTAAAAGAAAAAATGAAGAATAGAATTAATAAATAGGTAAAATACTACAAAAAGTCATATACCAAAATTTTAGTTAAATACTCTCTAAACTCACCCTTATTATATATAAATAGATATATGAATTAATGAATTACTTGTACTCTGCGTCTCACAAATCACTACCCACACTACTTTTTTGGAATTGATTTTTTTTTACATAAGTAATATAAATTCACACAAGAAAAGTTTAATAAAAAATGTTCTTCTAAATTCTTACAGTGCTCTAAACCTAAAATCTAAAATTTGAACTTATGAAGACAAATAAAAAAAACTTACATTACTGTGACCTAAACAAAGCTTGCGATAAGGAAAATTGTCAAGAGTCGCCACTCGATGCAAATCAAGAACTAATGAACTTGGAGTAAGTGTTTTAACTCGAGATAGGGACCATGTCATCAATCATCAAAAAATTAGATTTGTAGTTGACACTTAATAATCATTACTTCTAGTAATCAATGTGCATTCTCTGTATCAACCAGTGAAATCATGCTCTCTAATGCAAAATGCAATTTTCTAAGATCTAAGTTTACATCAAGCACATAAATGATATAATTGTGGTAAAATAAACTGTAAATTTGTAATAAAACATGATATAAAATTATTGGTCAATGTAACTACTTCAATATGTAATAGAATTCTCATATGATCATGCCATTATTCATATATAAGATGGAAAGTGTTTTTAGGACTTGAAAACATGATTTAAACAACTTTTACTATGCAAAATTATGCAAACAAACATTAAATATAAGTTTTATGAATAAATAAGATATAAAGTTGTATTAAGTAAGAAAACATGCATCAAACATGATTTTGATGCAACTAATCCTATAAGCATGATGAAAACGTGGTATAAATTAAAAATGCAATGTTAACAACCAATATTATGAGAAATCATGTGAAAAAGAATCAAAGTTATATTCATGATGAATAATTGAAACATGCAATTATATTTTGTTGGAAAACATGATTTTTAATGCAACTAACCATATGACATTTATGAAAACATGAATTTTCATAATGAATAATGTATATTCTCGCCCTCAAAACTTATCAATAATGATGTTTCAAGTAAATGAATGATTTGTGATGATAGAATACCAAATTTATGGAGAAACTCTTCTAAAAACACCTTTGAATAACTCTAGTAAACTCACAATAGCTCTAAACTCTTAATAATATTCTGAATTAATGATATTTAGAATATTAAACAAATTGATATAAGCTCTCAAGAAACTCTCCTTTTTGATTTTGAGTGTATTATGTGAATTATCCGTCCCTCCTGATGGTGGAGAGGTGATGGCTATTTATAGGCTTGAATCCTAGGTGTTTAGATCCTTTTCCAACTCTAAATGGGATGTACAGGCAACTCAAATCTTGTATAACACATTCCTAATCGGATTCTAGGTTTTTTAAGAGTTAAAAGTAGAGTTTGAATTGAATTCAAAATTCTGTAATCAATCTATAGAAAACTATCACCAGCTGTTCTTACTGCCTTTAAGATTGTTGAGCGATGGTATCATGAAGCTAGTGCATATGAAATGATCATCTAAATGTTAAAACTGCCATACGGATGGTACAAAGCCATCGTGCGGCGGTTCCTTCAATTTGGGAGATTATTCACTATTTCTTGGTTTTCTCTCCATTAGGGATTATTTCTAAGTCCTATGAATATTCCTAATCCATTCTAACTCTATTTTGACCATGTCACAAAAACAACAAGTCCTCACTATAGTGCTCATATAAAAATCAACAATTCTATACTCTGGGGGCCTTTGCCATCTGCACCCCCTTTTCAAATCAGTGTCAGGCTCCAAGCTTGGGCCTATCGGCTTAAGCCCTTCACTCCCAATACAAATTCTCATCTTTTTCTAAAATTTAGATCTACTAGAAATTTTAAGACACAAAACTAACGAAGAGAATTTTTACTTTTTCGATATCTTCCACCATAAAAGGCATTCGCATATATGAACTATACCTCTGGTTATTAGCATCGGGCTTATAAGGACTCAGAAGCTAATGCTTACAACTACCTTATCTCACTATGCAAAAGTTTTATGTAATAAATGTTTAAAAATCATCAATATACATAGCATGTTTAGGGTCCCCATTTATAAGCATATATGTTATGGAAAGATGATTTTATAAAATCTGAGACAACAATTATCACTGTCAAATTGACAAATTCTTAGATAATTTCATTCAATTTCATGAACTTGATACCTATACATGCAATCTTAATTTATTGCTGATCAAACTGAGTTTATTATACAAATTAATCACCCTTTTCTTTTCCAGTTCAAAGCTAACAAATAACTAATTTATTAACTAAAAAACAAATAACTAATTTATTAACTAAAAAACAAAAAAAGCTTAATAAATGTTAATTAAGACATTTAAATTGTGGAGCTAGAATTCTTTTTTTTTTTGAAAGGAAAATATAAAAACTTGAGTTTGTAATCAATTCATCAAATAAATAAATATAGAAATTAAATAAATCTAAGGCCAGTACTTGCATAGCTCCCACCTTAATAGAGTTACAAGCTTCTCTATCTACATGTTAAAGATCAATCTCACGAACTATAGAAATCACAATTAACAAATAGTAATAAGATTCTGCGACATCTATTCCCCAAGTATTAAGTAATATAAATATATAGGCTCTATCAAATCCAGTAGGGCTTTAAACTTTGCCACCAATAAAGCATGGCAACCATCTTTTAGAGGATTCCTAAAGCATAGACAGCTAAAATTCTACCCTAAAAAATATCTATTCAAATTCTCTTTTAATCTATCTCTATCAAGAAAGAAAAAAATGAACAATAGAACTTTCAATGGAAGACAAAATAAGAAAAGGCTATTTAAGATTCTTTGGTCATATGCTACGGAGACCTCTAGATGCTCTAATGAGGAAATATAAGAGTTTAGTGTTAGAAAAGAGAAAGAAAATAAGAAGCATCCTAAAATCACTTGAAAAAATATAATTTCCAAGGATTTTTGGGTACTTAGCCAACCCCATCTAGTATGGGATCAAGACTTAGTTGATGTTGTAATGAACTATCTATCATAAGGTTGCCACCACCATTTTACCAAAAGTTTAGAATGAACTCCATTAATTGACCAAAAGAGGAAGGTTTAATAGCACAAAGGTCTTTTTATCATCCATTGAACTAATAAAAACAAAGACTCGCTTAAAAATGGTGCTTTAGAGGCTAATATGTTGCCTAAAGGCAACAATTTTAAAAGTGTAGAAGAGGCCTGCTAAATAATAAGTACTAAGAATTGTGATCCAGACCTTATTCACAAGTAAAAAACTAGCACTACAAATAGAGTTGCAAGAGTTTCAAATTGATTATAAAGCTCTAAAATATCCTTATTGCTTTGCAGACCCTGAATGAAAGCCTTTCCATGGTCATGCTGCCCAATATTCATGATAGGTGCAGCTTTTAAAAGAAATTTAGCTATTGTCTCAAAATCATATTCAAGGCAACCTATTGATGTCATAACAGAAGTACCTATAATGATCGACATGTAAAGTTAAAGTCATGTTCTACACATTAGGTACAAATATATTTGACACAAACCTTAGGTCACCTAGACTTACCCCTCCATAATTAATAGTGCTATTGTCACTAAAAATAGCAATTTTATTTACAATGATATGGCACATCTCACATACTTCCTCAAAAGTTTTTCCTTTAAAAAAAACAAAAACAAAGAATTGTTGAGAAAATGAGAGACCTATTGCCTAATATGAAACCATAGCAGTGTAATAAAAACATGCAAATGAAGACAAAAATTACTAATAAGAAGGCATAAGAACCAAAGTCTTGCATCACCATAAATTGAAACACATGCACAGAAGTGCAAACATGGACATAAAACCCAATATATTGCTTACGAGCAAATAAAGAAAACATATATAAATCAAATAATCACTCTTTAGGACAAAACTAATGCCAAACTAAACTTTTTGCTATAAAAATTATTGGCCAATAAAGATATAACATCAAATGAAAGAGGCTAAATAATAATATGGAGATAGAAAACAATAGCCATCAATATAGTTTGACTATAGCTTATAAGTAGAAATAAAAAAGCAACCTAGAGAATAAAGATGACCTGAACAACGAAGCAATTTCAATTTTGGGATCAAAATTACTATACAAATTTTTAATTGCACACAAATATCAAAGATAAATAGGAAGTATGAATGATAAAGAGAAAAATCATCATTCATTGCCTGAAAGAAAAATTCATCACATCTACTTTATACTTTATAGAAAGAGAAAAAGATTATCATCTTATGAACACAATTGATATTAATATCAAACCTATTAACCCAATAGGCCTTCGGTTCTAAAGTAGCAAGTGGTTGTATGTGCCTTCAGTTACTAGCCTGCTCAATAATGCATATGTTAAAGATTGTGCATTTCTCTTAACATTGCATATATAACTTGTACTTAGGAGTAGCCACCTATTTTTAAGGCTACGGCTAAAGCAACAATGTGATTATTATTTTTTATCATGTTATTATAGCAAAAGAAGTTGTCTTTATAAAAAAAAACCCTATAGCAATATCTATAATTTATAGCATTCTTCATGACTGTTTCAACATATAAAGAATATGCCATTATGCTCAAAATTTTAATTATTTTTCTACTAAAGATATTCATTTGTGCTAAGCTGCCATTGTTGATGATGAAAGTTCCCCAAAGTCTCTATTTAAATGTAAAAAATCCCTAACATGGTTCATATTCCTCTTATTCCTCTTACCTTCAATCTTTTTTTTTCTAAATTTTGCTTTTTCTTTTCTTCTTCCATCATTTTAACTCAACTTAAATTCTTGGAAACGATTATTGTAACACTAAGATACATTAATTATATATATAAGAAAATTTCCAAAATAAAGAAAAGCATGGGATCAATAATATTTGATTGTGCTTTCCTTATATATTGTTACCAATTAAACTTTGTGCATAGGTCCTCTTTGTAAAGAATGCATTTCGACTTCCTTTGTTATAATTTTTTTTATATATTTACTTTTATATAGTTAAAAGTGAGAAGAAATATAAGGTGAGAAAAATACCAGCTTTAACCCTCTTTATAGAATAATATGAATTACACTGAAATGAAAGAAATTTATAAAATAGTATGGTAGGGATTTTTTTTATAACACATAGTATGGTGAAGGGTTGTAAAATATGTTTGATGTGGAATATATTTTTTATACACTTGCTAAATTATTTTTCATGTCTTGCTAGATATGTGTCCTTTTTGGCCATTACTATGCCTATTCAAATTGGAGAGTACATGAAAACTAGGCATATTTCTGCTTTGTTGGGCGAATTTAATCATAATTAGTATATTATTTATTTAAATTGAAGTGTATAATTTTAGGTAACATGTTTTAAATATTTTAAAATATAATATAAGAAGAGTAATAATTTAATGAATTGATATATGTAATACATATTAATACGTACTAAACTATCAATTTACCATAGTAATACTTTGATAAAAGAATTATATTAAAGAATTAACAAAAAAAATTAATATAAATTGCAAATGTATATAAAAGATTATATATATGTGTGTGTGAACTTTAATTTAATATAAGGTGTACATTTACTTGTTAGACATGAAAAATATTTAAAATAAATGAACATATATGTTAACTCTTAGAGGGATGAATTTAAAACAAACATAATGTATAAAATTATCATCTATTATAGGGTTTATAAAATATTATTAAATTATTTGTATTGTTAATTTAATTTTAGGTATTGTCTTTAGTATGGAAGAGAGTTAGATTTAAAATACATTTCTCTTGCTAGCTCAAAATTTTTAAGTAATAATTGGGTATGAAAAAAGTAATTTATGGTTCTTAAAATAAATACTTTTACATAAGATTTTTCATGCCAAAGTCCAGATAAAATTGAAAAGTAACACAAACTCTCAAAATTCATAAGATGATTGAAACAATATAGAGGAATTGATTAGGGAGCTCTAATTATGGGCTATAGAATTAAAAGATAAATGCCTCCTAAGTTCCCAGTGTCTGGCAAATTGATATAAAAGTAAAACTGACATTTTCATTAATTCAAATACATTTAATACTTTGATACACATTTCCATTAATTTCAACATAATATGATTACTGTTATGACAAAAAAAAATCATGTAGAAAATTAGTTACTTTCTTTTTTATGGCATTTTTTTATTTTTTCCAACCATATTTTCTTTATTTTTTATGCTTTTAATTCTCCAATATATCTATATGATTTATTATAATTTTTTCTCTAACTATTGATACCTTACTATTTCATATATATTCAAAGAAGTTTAAAGGCCATAAGATTATTAAAAGAGCTTCAATCAATTGTGTATATCATTTATTATTACTTTATAAGAGTTCTTTTATGCCTACTAGGTACAACATATAATAATAAAGGAAAGGAAAAGATAAGAGATAGGTACAAGTAAGTTACAATATAAAGTAGTTCAACGAAATCATTATCCTAACACCCCCTGGCAAGCTGAAGGCGATTTATCCAAAAGCTGAAGCTTGTCACAATGAAGAAGAAATAGTCGATGACCTAAGGGCTTCATGAAAATACGAGCAATCTGATCAAAACTAGAGATATACTTGACTTGGATAGATTTTAATTGAACCTATTCACGAATGAAATGATAACCTAACTCTATATGCTTAGTGCGAGCATGATATACCGAGTTAAAACTCAAGTAAATGGCACTGATGTTGTCACACCAAAGTGTAGCAGCCTGAGAAAGGGGAAAACCAAGCTCTAAAAGTAAGGACTTGAGCTACATAAGTTCAACTGTGGCATTGGCAAGAGAACGTTACTCACTTTCTATAGAGGATCTTGCAACTATGTGTTGCTTCTTAGAGGACCAAGAGATGAGGTCGTGATCGAGATAAATAGCATAAGTAAAGGTGGAGCGATGATCATCCAGTCAACCCTCCCAATCACTATCAAAGAAACACTGTAAAGATAAACGAGAATCATTATAGATGAATAAACCTAGATTTGATGTACCTTTCAAATTGTGAAGGAGACATTTTGCTATAGTCTAGTGTTCTTGAGTGGGAGAATGCATGAATTGAGAAAGTTCATTAACAAAAAAGGCCACATCTGGTCTGGTTAATGTGATATACTGGAGAGAACCCATAATCTATCTGTACTCCTCGACATTAGATAGAGCAAAGCCTGAATTTTTTGATAAAGAGGGCATACTAGCCATCGAAGTTAAGCAAGCTTTACTATCTAGCATTCGTGTAGTTTGTAAAAGATTATGAATATATTTTTTGATAGGTGTCAAATCCACTAAAAATAAATTCCTACTTTCTAGACACAAATAAATTATAAATAGGGTAAGTAGGGTCGAATCCACAGGGACTAGACTAATTTAATTTTCTAAAAACTAAGACAATTAATTCGAACAATTAAATAAGGGATTTTATGCAATTGAAAAATAAAGCAATAATTAAATTAAATAAAAGCAAAAAATTAAATGTGAAAATCAATTAATAAGAACCTAGCACAAGGATTAAATTTAGTTTAATTCTCAGGATTGATCACGGATGCGAAAGATATCAATTCATTATTTCAATCAATCAGTTATAGTTGTTGAATACCATCTAATAACCAATTCCTTCTTAATAATAGACTAATTATGAAAACTCAATATTTAATCCCTAATTAATCGAGACAAAACCTAGAACACCGCCTTAGGATTTAACTCGTTAAAAGCATTAAGATTTAAAGGAACCCGATTTTAATTAACGAACTTGACACCGCAATGTATCACAATTAGATTGTGTATTTTCACAACACAGTTTATCAGTTAGTTGCTACTAAAATTAGATTTATCAAGTAATTATCTTTTCAAAAAATCTGAATAGCATTTACTGTTAAGTCAATCACACAATTGGCTAAATTGCAAAATCAATAAAAATAGAAATAAGAATAGAAAATAGAAAATCCACAAAAACTGAAATAATAAAGATAAGGGAAGAAATTGATTAGATCTCACAATCCTTGTTGAACATAAACTTTATTAACCCTTGGCTAGAATGAAGAAATCAGCCACACATGTTTTTGGCAAACATAGTAGAAATATATTCAGTAGTCTCTGTTTCTCGTTACTGTTCACGTTCTTCTTTTTCAGAGAATAAATAGAAAAAAGAGAAAATCCCTAAAGAGGAGAGTTTGATTCCTAAAATCTCTCTAAAAGATAAGGAAAGATATAAAATAAGAATTCAAATATTCTCTGATACTATCCTAATCAGCAAGGGATTATTTCCCATAAAACTTTACCTAAAAAGTGCAGATAAATATGACAGTTGTCTGATTAAATCGGGCTGCATCTGACAGTTCGTTGTGACCAAGGCTAACACCCGCAGCTAGGCAGATTCTTTAAAAAGCCTTCAAAACTCTATGGATTGACTTAAAATTTATAAAACCTATCCAAAATAACCAAAATTCCCAAACTAAGTCAATCTATATCATTGTAGCATAATTAACCATGTAAAAGCATGAAAAATTATAGGGAAAATGATGCATAAATACACCCTATCATTTTTCTTGAGATAAAAGCAAACCACAAGGAAAATGAGTGACCTCAACACCCAAAAAATAATTAATTAGACCAATATCACGAACTAAGAATTGAATCTTTAGTTTCAATAGAAATACATCAATTGCATCGAAATCAGATCAAGTAATCAAGATATCATCAACATAGATCAAACTATAACTTGATAGAACCAGACCTAAAAATAAATAAGGAGGAGTTAGCCTTTGATGCCTAAAATCCAATCTCGAGTAAAAAGGTAGTAAGCCTTTGAAACCAGGCACGCAGTGCCTGCTTAAGTCCATACAAATATTTATTAAGTTTACAAACAAAGTGAGGATGATTATTGTCAATAAAACCAACTGGTTGTTCCATAAAACTATCTGTGTCAATGAAACCATGTAAAAAGGCATTGAAAATGTCTAACTAACGAATAGGCCACTTCGAAGTAGCAGCCAAAGAAAGCATTGTTCTAATTATAGTGGATTTTACAACAAGACTGTGCTTGATAGCGCTCAACTTCTCCTGTGGGCTGCCATTTAATATGAAACACCCATTTGTTATCAATAATGTTTGTATTAACTAGACAAGGAACCAATGTCCAAGTTTAATTCTCAAGCAAGGCATTAATTTCGGATTACATGGCAGAATGCCATTTAGAATAAGGATGGACTTCTTTGAAAGTCTTTGGTTCAATAGAGAGATAATCAAGTGAGGTAGTGGCTAAAAAGGCTTGGCGTTTAGACATAGTTGAGGGGCGAAGGCTCATAAAGTGGGTATGAAGAGGTATAGGTTGGGCTAAAACAATAAAAGGAGGGTCTGTAGAAGAAAAATTTGTAAGATCAATAATAAAATTAATCCCAGCCTCATAAGATGAAGGAGTGGGAGAAGAGGTATATAAAGAAGAAGAAGAATTTGAATTAGAATATTGTAAATGAGACAATAAAGGCTATGAAAAAGAAGAATTTGAATTTGAATTAAAGGATAAAATGGGAGTGGGAGAGGATTGTAAGGGAGAATTAGTTGCAACGAAATTATTGACATTTAAATTTGAAAAAGGAGAAGGCATACCTAAAGATTCTGGTGAGGTCACAGAAGATAGGTGCAACCACGGTTGAGAGGATAAAGATGGATTAGAGATGGACACTTAGGAATTTGAATGACATAAGAATTCCTTGGGATTAAACTTAACACGGCGGGCACAATAAACTTTGTCAAAGGAAAGATCTAAACATCGACTACCACTATGAGATGGACTTGAACCAAGATAAATACATGCCTTAATGCGATAAGCAAATTTATGCTAATTATAAGGAAGAAGAAACTGATAAATAGTACATCCAAACAGTTGAAAATCAATATAAGATAAATGCTTGTGATATAAAAGATAATACGGACTTTTATTCTGTAAAACTAGAGATGGCAAATTATTGATTGAAAAAATAGCCATTTCAAACGCATAATTCCAATATTTTTTTGTTAGATTAGCATGAGTAAGAAGAGTCAAAGAAGTATCCATAAGATGTCTTATTTTTTGCTCAGTGACACCATTTTGTTTGTGAGTGTATGGGCATGCAATTCAATGTATAATATCAGTTTGTTTAAAATAAGCATGAAGCTTTTGAAATTCCCTTCCCCAATTAGAGTGAAAGGCTAAAATTTTAGAACTAAATTAATGATGAACCATATTTTGAAAATTAAAAAACATAGAAGAGATATCACTTTTATTTTTCTAAAGATAAATCCAACTATAACGAGAATAATCATCAATAAGAACAAAAATATAATAATGACCTAAAGAAGATAAAACAGGGGCAAGACCCCAAACATCATCATGGATAAGTTGAAAAGAAGCAGTGATTCGATGTTCAACAATAGCTAATGGAATTCTTGCTAATTTACCTAAATTACAAGTAGAACAAATTTGAAAGACCTTATTGGAATAGGGCAAATGAAATTTTTTTTATTAATTGAGAGACAGTTCGACGATTGGGATATCCTAAGGCAATATGCCAATCATTGATAGAAGGAATGGTAGTGGCCATGGCACTTTTAATGAAAGACTGAGGATGGAAAATATAAGCACCATCTTCACTTGGACCTTGCAGTAGAATCTTCTTGGATACCTGATCCTTGACAACAAAAAATGTAGGCCAAAATTCAAAAAAACAATTGTTATCTTTAGTAAATTTTTGAACAAAAAGAAAATTTTTAACAATTTTTAGAACAGAAAGAACATTGTTTAAATGAAAAGAACCAGAGGATGAAGAAAAGGAAGTCTTATCGATATGAGTAATATCCAAACCATTACCGTTACCAACATGAACATGATTCGTACCTTGATATGCATTAGTAATGCTTAAAGTAGAGAGATCAAGCGTAATATGGTAATTAGCAGCGGTGTCAGGGTACCAAGGTGAGGAAGATGACTATGAGAATAATTAGCAAATGGAGAGATTAAGGTAGAGGGAATGGGTGAGGAAAAATTAGAATTAGGGAAAGAAGAATACTGGTTGCAGTGCTGAGAATCAAACTGAGAGAAGTTGGTGTATCTTTTGCGATACCTATCAGTTGTACGATTTTGATACCCACATATTTGGCATGGTCCACGTGGGCAAGAGCCAACAGATGAATTTTGAGTGAAATGACGTTTTTGGTTGGAAGAAATAGTGGTTGGGTGGGTAAAAAAGGAGCAAAATTATTTTTCTTAGCAATAAAATTAGCTTGAGGTATTACAGATGAACTTTTCAATAAAATTTCATAAGTTACCAACTGACCATACAATTCATGAAAGGAAACATGCTCATTATGAAGATTTAAAGTCATGATAATAGGATGAAACTCACTTTCAATGTTCTGACAAATAATAGCATTAAACTCAGCCATAGAGAGTTTTTGTCCAGGTGCTTGGAGTTCATCAGCAAAACCTTTAGTCTTTTGCAAATAAATGGACATAGAAAGATCATTTCGTTTCAATTCTTGAAGCTTAATATGAAGTTGAAGTTGACAGTTTTGAGAAATGGAACCAAATGCTTGGGCCAAAGCATGCCAAACATCATAAAAAGAGGTCAAACCAATAACATAGGGGAAGATTTTTTCAGAAAGGGAAGATAAATTCCATGAATGAAGTAACTGATCTTTCTTAAACCAGTTGTCAAAATTAGGATTTGGTATATCAACAGGTGGTTCTGTGTTAGAGAGTTTGATTTTTGGTGGTAAAAGAAATAAACCATCAATGAACTAGTAAGATTTTAGTAATAAAGTAATGGTATAAACTGAGCTTTCCATGCTAAATTGTTTGTAGGAGTGAGCTTAATAGAAAAAAAAGTGATGAGTAGAGGAAAAAGAAGAAGAAATGGAGGTTGGAGGAATTATAGATGAATTCTGTGACACCCCTTACTCGAATTCAGTCGTCGAACCCAACTAAAGTGTATACACATAACTCATACCAAGTGCTCAACTAAGAAAAACTATTTCAAATAAAAACCTCATGATATATAAACATATTTTTAAGTTGATGGGAAATGTTAAACATCACTAAAAACAGTCGACACATTTTTCGAGGTAAAATATGGAATCCTCGTGTCGAAAATCCTGCAGCATAATGGCTGTACTGGGACACTATCCGAAATTTTACCTGCTTAAAAATACTTCTATATATTCATA
>CANXYI010304075.1:0-10057 GCA_948208565.1 Hura crepitans | reverse complement strand
AAATAAGATTACAAAAATCAAAATTCTAAAATAATATAAAAACCAATTTTACAACCAAGTGTTCTATCATAAAGGACTTCATTGATAGTAATTTTGATATTCACAACTGGTTATGCACGATTTTTTCTTTCCTTGCAATTTTTACTACTAGTTAAAAAAAAGAAAGAAAAAATATTTGTCGTATTCAAAAAAAAGAAATGAATGGCATATAAAAGTCTTTAGAACACTTTCTTAATTAAATACTCATTTTGAGAACACCATACTTTTCATATTAGATATCAATTTTTTCCCTAAAATACCTTGTGTCGATAAATGAAGGGTGAATGTATGGATGAAATATAAAGGAGGAGATTACCCTCCTTTCAGATAAGGATGGAAAAGTTTGTATAGGAAATCATGTAAAGAATTATGTAATGGAAAATTTCCTTAAAAGCACCATAAATAGCTTGATAGGGTCAAGCTCACAAAGAATGCTCTTTATGTTAGTTTGACAGCTAAAAGACGAGGTTACCCCTTCTTCTCAAAAATACCATGAACGGCTTAATAGGATCAAGCTCAACAAATAACGCTCTTCATATTAGGTATCAAAATCTTTTCCTTAAAATACCCCTTATTGTCGGCTAAAAGAGAAGGTTACCCCTTTCTAGATAAGGATGGAAAAGTTTATATAGAAAAGCACGTAAAGAGTTATATATGATGAAAAATCATCTTAAAAGTGCTTTGAATGGCTTAATAGGACATCGCGACTTAGCTCTCTCTCATGTAACCCATACACTATCATAAATTTTGTCATCTTACTGAGATTTTTTGAGCTCGTTTCATCATTTTACCTTCATCATGTCATCATTCACACTTTATTGCCAATATAAAAGATGAACCAACCCTTTTCACTAAACAAATAAATAAAAAAAAGAAGTTATACATATCGACATGACAAAATAAGCAAATAAAGAGAATTAGCCAACGTTAAAGTTAACAAGAGGTAGTTAATTAAAACTTACTTTCCCAACAACAAGATAATTTAGCGTGATTTACTTCGATACTTAAAATGTTATCCATGTTGATAAACCTTCATGAAAATTCCTTAAAAATAAAGATTACAAAATTAGGACTAAAAATCACATGTTGTGCCAAAATTATTCAAATCTCTCGAGAATTCATTATTTTAAGATATGATAAAATAAATCTATCAAAGATAAGAAACTTATGACCTTTAAGAGACCTAATGAAGTGTAAGAAATATAACAAGATCTCAATAGGAATCATTGGAACTTATATTAATTTAGAAACCTTATAAAAAAATTAAGAATCTATAAAAGAAGTCATCAGTTATGACACACTTCTAATTGTGAGATTAATAACGTTATCAAGAATCCAAGAAATAGGAATATGTTATCAAGAAAAAGTTAGGCATGATTTATTTTTATTAACTTCATCAAGAATTTAACATGTACATTTTTAAAAAAAAATCAATTTTAGAGACATTATCAAGAATTCAAAATTTATGAAAAAGGTCGTCAGTCATGAATTACCTCTATTTTCAAGATTTTAATATCAACAAAAAAAAAAAGAAATAAAACACAAAAGTATAGTATATAGGAATAGTCAATTTTGACTTACTTCTATTGCAAAATAAGTAATAGCAAAATTAATGGTATCATTAAAAATTCTTAGAATAAGGTAGTCAGCAATGACTCTTACTATCAAGAAAAAGGTTGTCAGCATTGACATAATCTTTCTAATCAAGGATTTTAAAACATTTTCCTTGAGATAAAGATTCTGAAAACCAACCTCAATTAAAATGACTTATTATCATCATTTAAAAGAAAAGAAAGTATATTTATCCTCATTTTAATAGTGCAAAAGTAAATAATATGATTTAGTCAAGGAAAGACTGGGGGCAAAATTAGAATGTTAAAAGCCTGATCACTTCCATGAAAATTAAAAGAAAAAGAGAATATTAGCAACAAAAGATTCTTTTCTTAAATAAAAAGAAAAGTGCAACTTTCTAAAATCAAACAGAATGACATGACTCAAAGAAATTAACTCAAAAAAATTAAAATTCAAAAGTCATAAGCATCGAAAAACCATTAACTCTGCTCATTTATACTTACTAAATATGCTTAAAAGATTAATGAGTATTCAAAGAAATTTCACCAAGATATAGCTCGGTCATGGTCATTGGCGCACTAAGGTTACAGCTCGATCACAGTCACTAATATTCAAGTTTGAAATCAAAACCACCTGTAGGAAGGTTCTGATATCAAAAGACATCAAAATCTCAAATTATGTCGACTCGTAAGAAGTTTATGATTTTAGGAGACATTGAAAAATTAGAATCACCTGTCGAAAGATTCTGATTTTGAAAGTGCATTAATGGTGTTCACCCATAGGAAGTTCACTATCTTGAAAAATGCAAATTTGAAATTAAAACCACCCGTAGGAAAGTTCTGATATCAAAAGACATCAAAATCTCAAATTATGTCCACCCGTAGGAAGTTCATAATTTTGGGAGATGTCGAAAAATTAGAATCACCTGTAGGAAGATTTTGATTTTGAAAGTGCATCAATGGTGTTCACTTGTAGGAAGTTCACTATCTTGGAAAATGCAAATTTGAAATCAAAACCACCCATAGGAAGGTTCTAATATCAAAAGACATCAAAATCTCAAATTATGTCTACCTGTAGGAAGTTCATGATTTTGGGAGACGTAAAAAAATTTTAAAATTAGAATCATCCATAGGAAGATTCTGATTTTTAAAGTGCATTGATAGTGTTCACCCGTAAGAAGTTCACTATCTTGGAAAACACAAGTATTGAAATCTAAATCGCTAGTAGAAAGGTTTGGATTTAAAACTATAAATAAATAAAAATATATGAAAACGAATAAAAAAATTATTACAATTAAAATAATTTATAAGACACTGACTCAAATGGCTATCTATAGTTTTTGCATACTCTTAATTATATTAGGAGTACGCAAAAAGAGGGCGGCTGTAGATACCCATTTTTGTCCGGCTAAATAAATAATATTTAATTATAATATAAATAAATATTTAAGTCGCATTATAAAAACAATTTTCTACTATTACTCGCATATATACAAAAAAAAGGGGGTAATTATTATCATTGTTTACAAAAGCATTATTATTAATACTATGGCTATTATTATTATCGTTATTAAATAATTATTGTCTATTATTATCATTATTTAAAGAAAAGTATTATTATTATTATTATTATTATTATTATTATTATTATTATTATTATTATTATTATTATTATTATTATTATTATTATTATTTGAATAAATGTATTACTATTGGTATTCTAGCCAGGATTAGACGAATATATCCAAGGAAATAATAATTCAAATAAACAATTAAAATATAATCGAAGTAATTAAATGAAAAATAAAAAATTTGAAACTAATTAAACTTAATCCGAATAAATTCAAAATATAAAATAATAAATACAAAAAAAAATTATTACAAACAAATATAATTACAAAAAATTTATATCATAATATAAGTAAAATGTATAAATACAAAAAATAAATACAAAAAAAAGAAAGGACTACTGGCCTGAAACTGCTTAAGCCCAGCAGTCTGTAGCCCAGTCCAACAGCAGCAGTCTACAACCCAGTCCAGTAGCAACATAGCCTAGCCACTACAGAAAAAAATATCAAGCACAGTAAAATAAAAATCTACAACAAAACAGTAAATGAACAGTAAAATTACTGTTCATCAAAATTACAAAAAAGATATTGCAGAAATCTATAAAAGCCAGAAAATGCAGTAGGGTAGAGGAGAAAAAAATTAGATTAGAAGGGAAGAACACACAAAAAGAGAGCAGAAAAAACAGAGGAAGAAAAAAGAGGTAACTACTAGTAGAAAAAAACTGAGAGCAAAGAGAGAAAAACTAAAAGCAGTCAATGTAGTAAAAAAATAGCAGAGAGCAAGAGAAATCAGAAGAAGAAAGCAACAAAAGCAGATTATAAGCAGTAAAGAGCACAAAGAAGGAATCAGAAATAAGGAAAAGAACAAGAGAAGACCATCATTCACCATAGAAATTATAGCAGTTAATCAAGGTAATGAAGTTTATCTATGATTTTCTCTTTGATATATTAAAGTTAGTTCTGATTTTCATGTATCAAAGGAAGTCAGTTTCAATTAAAATAGCTTTCTTTATTTAAATTTACTGCCTAGAAATCTAATCTCTATATGCATTATAAAAGTCAGCAGTGATTTTTATAAATGCATAGAGGTGGTAAAAAATGATCTAATGATTTTCAAGATATTAGAAATAATTTGATGGATTTATGAAGATATGTCCTTAGATTTAGGCACTTATACACTTTACTGTTATAGGCTCGACCTAAGTACTCATCCTCCCCCCTAAAATGGGCAACTATCCACTACACTAGTTAGATCTACTAACAAAAAATGTCTAGATGGGCAACAATTCATACCATTCTTAATATCTAATTCATGATACCAAGAATGGTATAAAAATCATAAATTAATCTTATTTCCAACTAGTCATGCTGAAAATATAGAATTAATGGGCCACCAACAAACCAAACATTCCAATAAAAAATGAAGTAAATGCTACCACGCATTTTAGGGAGGGACAATATACTTAGGACAAACTTAAATAATAAACTCATTTAATCCCCCTATCCTCACAGGACTAAAATAAATGCCATTTCAAAAAGGGTAAAAAAAAAAGTTGAATGAAAATTGTAATCTAAAAAAAAGCAAAGTTTTAAAAAGACATAAATAAATAAAAAAGATGCATAAATCATGCATGTCTAAGACTTCTTCAATAGGGAGTTATTGGGTATCTAGGCTTATCAATTTAATATAGGAAGCATAACAGAACACATGTAGTAGGCTCTCCTTAAATTATCTACCAGTGCACATCTCAATCAAATAGAGGAAATAAAAATAGAAAATAAAATTAAGGATAGGAAAACATAGCTGGTTGGTTAAGCTTTTCTTTAAAAAATGAAGAAAGACTTTCTAGTTTGAAAATCATCTAAGCCTAGACTGTCATCCTTTTACTCCTCATGTCAGCATGTTAAAAAGAGATGGAAGATTAACATAGATTAGAAGCCAATACACAAAAAAGAATAAAAGTATAAGAATTATAATAAAAAAAATAAAAAGGTCCATAAGAAGTAAAAGAAAGAACTCATTCTTAAGGTAGATTCAAAATTCATAACACAAAAACATAATGAAGTCTAAGAATAGCAACAATTAATCTTAAACTAGAATTAAAAATTTTGAAAGGTATATCCAAAAGAAATAATGATAAAGTTATTAATGATTATATATGAAACCCAATAACTAATACTTGTTAAAATTCAGAGTAAGACCTAAAGTGAGACAGTAAAAAAAATAGAACTGAATTAAAGATAAATAGATTAAGTAGTAAAAAATATAACAAGATCTAAATAAAAGTGGTAAAAGTCACTAAATCGCAGTCCAGAAAAAATTCAAAAACATAAAAAATACTAGAAGATAAAAATCATAGGAGTTAAACATAAAAGAATCATAAAAAAAAGGTATTAAATTTGAAAGTGAACATGACAGAACAATTTTTTTAACTGAAACTAAGCCTTTTCTTCTTGTCTGCTAACTAAATAAACAGTAACAAAAATAGAACAAATTTTTGAATTAGGAAAATTATAACTTTTTTTGAAGCAAAAAATAGTCATAGAGTCCTAACAAGTAGAATAAAAAAATAAAAAGAAGTATAAGAAAAAGAAGGACAAATAAGTGCTATTAGTTACATGACTTAAAGACGTCGAAATTCCTCAAATGTGAGGAGACAAAAAAAAACAAATCTTGTACATCAACAATAGTAAAATGACCAAGCAAATTATTGAATGATGTATGTATACAAAGGGAAAAGGAAATACGAATGAAAGATATCTTAGCTAATCACTTAAGAGAGTTCATCACATTAAAAGTTTTAACCTTGATGCGCATTCTACACGAATTAAGACATCATTCCCCATTTTCTTCACCTCTAATGTGGTTTCACTTAGGAGAGGGAGAGAGAGTCCTAGTCTCAAGCAAAGACGCCATTTATTCTCAAATCTGAAAAAAAGAAAGAAAGATATATAAGGGGAGTTTGAAAGAATGACTGCCAAAAGAGGAAAAGGCAGTAATAATAGCAAAGAACAACATAGAAATTTTTACCTGACTAACCAAATCTAGGAAGATAGGCCAGAGCTTGAAGCAGTGTTGAGCTTGAGATTATGCCATGTTTAAAGAATGTAATATGGACTCTAATGAAGTCATCAGCCCCCCTCTTTCATATAATCCATTCGTAAGTTGAAAAGCATATGACAAAGGGGAATAAAGAGGTAGTAGATCTAGGGTATTGTGACGCTAATGATACATTCCATCATGGTGGTAGGAGAACCATAGATCGGGTGTCTCATATGCTGCATCGCCGCCTTTAGTGCAAAATAAGCTTCGGAGTCAGAAAAGCAACTGCTAACTGTAGGTATGGATAATGGGTTCATCATAATGTCCATCTAGATCTCGACCTTTTCTTTGTTATTTGGTGTACTAGTTCAAATATCAGCAGCTGACATTGTGAAGATGCAAAATCCATGGAGGAAGAGTAA
This sequence comes from Hura crepitans, assembly GCA_948208565.1. Lineage (NCBI taxonomy): Eukaryota > Viridiplantae > Streptophyta > Magnoliopsida > Malpighiales > Euphorbiaceae > Hura > Hura crepitans. Next base: position 3,414 of record CANXYI010304075.1, on the reverse strand, counting down.
ATATCAGGTAGAGATGAAGATAAGGAAATGATGTTCGAAGAATATAAGAATATAGTGGAAGAAAGGAAGAAGATCTCTTTGTTCTTAATACTGAGGAAGATGGGAATGATAAATAAATAAGGGCATATATCAGAGAAAAGATGTTTTTATAGGCTAGCTAATGACCAACTTGCCCTTAGGGTTGGTGGTCACTTAGGTCTTAATTATGGGTATTTCCATCTTTTCATAGGCAAATATAATTTTAGGTAATAACATTTATATCATAAATAATTTTTCCTAATTATCTAAAAGAAATCATAAAAAATTATATAAACCAATGATAAATCAATAGATTTTTTTAGGTTTATTTATTTATACTTATAAGATACGAAATATTACTAATTAAGATATATATAATAGAAGGAAATGAATATAAACAACATTTACCATAAATAAATCTTTCCAAAAGTGATATGTATTTAAATTATTTGTTATTATAAATATATAGATAAGGAATCACAAAAACATATAGATCATAAAATCTCATCATAAAAGAAAAGAAACTAATCTTACAAGATTAATGGTCGATATATATATATACATATATATACAAATATCCATTACATGGCTTGTTATAAAGACATTTGATACAATTAAGAAGCTTAAAATTCAATGAAGACATTATAAAGAAAAAAGAGACATAGAATTAAACATAAAACAAATATCTTTATAATTCAAAAGTTAAAAAAGAATATTCATAATAAAGACCAAAAAATTAAGTTTCTTTTATTTAAGAATTGAAAGGTTAATTCTAAAATTAGAATAATAAAGGTTAGAAATCATAAATAATTTATGATAATTAATAAATAATAAATGAATGAACACATAAAAAGAAATAATATTGCTAAAAAATTTAAGTAATTAATAAAAATATGTAATAGCGAATGGTTAATGAACCAATAGGTTTCTAGTAAAATATATAATGATAAACAATTTTATTGATATTATTTAGTTTATTATCATGTTTGAATCAATAAAAAATGTATAATCATAAAATATCAAGTTATTTAAAGTAGTAGAAAAATATAGTATAAGAAAATCATAATTGAGCTAATTTCATAGGTTTAATCTATATTTACAGTCCATAAATTTTTTTTAAGAAATAATTTCATCATGATAGGAGGATTAAAAAGCTTTTATTTAGTCATAATTATAAGTAACAAGTAAATTAATAAAGACATTATACGTAGTAAAATAAAAATTAAATAACTTCAAAGTATCAACATTATTCAAGATAATAAAATATAGGAAAGTTCAAAAAAATTAACAAAATAGGATATATGCAGTTTTGAAATATGTATATGAACATTTAAATTATCCCACTAGCGTAAAGAGATGAATGAGTTTTAGGATAATCTTATTAGAATAGGCCTTTTACCAAGAAACTTCCAATGAGTATTTTAATTTTTACACATTACAAAAAATATTCGAAATTAAATTATTCAATCTAAAAAAGCCCTATCGCCTGGGTCCCTCTAACATATGTGTCAGACCCCGAATTACGACAAATTATAAACATTAATTAGTATAGGGATAACCATTTAAAATGAATGAATCATTCTATCTAATAATCATTAATTACACCCTAAATAAACCCTCATTCCTTAAAAAATGTGGTGTGGGGTGCCTAATACCTTCCCTACGCCAGAATACCTTAAACCTAGAAAGTGGACCAGACTTGTTCGGTGGCTAACTGCACCCTCACCAGTTAGTGGCGACTCACTCTCTCATGTAACAACCATGTCGCAAGGGTCCTTGCCTAATATTAAGCATCGGGCCGGGTTGTGATAGATGGTGATTCCACTGGGGACACGTTATTTTTCTAGAAAATAATAGGGGTTAATTTATCTATTTATGATAAGATTTTCATTTTTTTAACTCATGGAGTCATATGCTTTTATTGTTATACATACATGCAATTTGTTATATATATACATGTATATTTCTTTAAATAATTTATGAACAAAATCACACGTTCACATTAAAGGGTCAACAATGACCTACCCTGTACGATCACCTGAGAATTAGTAGGGGCACCTCTGTGGGAAATTCGATAATGGCCCGTGAAAATTCTCACCCAAGTCAATATTAGTCCCTCGGGATTGATGGAATCTCACTAAATAAAGGTGAGAATATTAAAGATAGGAGACCAAAAAAATACCCTAGCAAAACTAAATTGATTGAAATAGTTTAATTTTTGTCGTAATTTTTGTCCTATTTCATTATTTGCCAACAATGATCTTATTTATTTATTTACTTATTTTAACATTTTAGTATTTACATGAAAAATAATAATGAATAGAAAAATAACATAGTGGCCTATATTAAAACATAATGCACTAAAATTAAAATTATTCAAGATTAGCATAATTTCATAAAAAAAATTTTTAATTAATTTTTCAATGTCATGATTTTTCAATAATACTGAAAGGCATAAATATTAGCACATTCACAGATAATGAGAATTTTAAGAAATTAAGGTATTATACGTGTGATTTCTTTTTCAAAAAATTCATGCTAGTTATATGAGGTATTTACAGGTACTTATATTACTCCATTTTTTGGGCTTCATTGTCATAAGTATAGTAACATGTTCTCTTTCAGAAATACAAATAATTAAAACATACAAGAACAAAAAAAAAAGGAATATTTTTTAGAATAATTTGAACAGCATATATTTACAAAATTATTAATCTATACAAAATGATATTTTCTTTATATCGCTGTAGAAATGCTAGCGATATTTTAAAGTAGATAAATCATCAAAAACAAAAGTAAATTGAATCTAAATAAAACAACAACAATAAATAATGATACCAAGAAAATCATGATTAATTAATCAATAAGACTTAAATTTAATTTTATTGATTCTAAATATCTAAACTAGCATCTTTATACACAAAAGTTTTATGAAACTATAACCTAAAGGAATATATATCATATCACTGCAATACAAAAATACATTGTAATATATTTAGCAGTCTTATTATAAAATTTCTATATTAAGTATTGTATAATATTTACACTTGAAGTATTTAGGATCTATTTACATGTTTTAAAATTATTTGCATTAAATTCATATGTTTCAAAAAATCACACTTTTGGGAATTATTAAAGGGTTAATTTTTAGATATTAGACAGACTTGCTTCTCTTTCTCATTTGAACCATTCACATAGACTTGAAAAGATTTTTCTCATGGAAGACAAAGCTATATTAGAGAGCATGGGAAGGGATTTACAACCAAAATAGCTGTCACATTTGGTTGAACTTTTTAAGATTCAATCAAGATTTGAGTCAATAGAAAGAACTCAAGAGAAAATGTTACAAGAAATAGAGGAAATTAAAAAGTGACTGACAAAAGTATTAGAGTTGGC
>CANXYI010303988.1:0-10978 GCA_948208565.1 Hura crepitans | reverse complement strand
AGCAGTTTGAGGAATGTCAGCTTCCTTAATTCTCACCCGGTGGTATCCAAATCTCAATCAATTTTTCAAAATACACCTACACCTCTCAACTAATCAAAAAGATCATCTATCCCAGGTAATGGATACCTATTCTTCACAATCATCCTATTCAGCTATTTGTAACTAATATATAATCTAAGCGAACCATCTTTCTTCTTTACAAATAGCATAAGTGCTCCTAAAGAGATATACTAGGTCTAATAAAACCCTTGTCTAATAGGTCTTACAGTTGTATCTTTAGTTCTTTTAATTCAACAGGTGCCATTCGATAAGGAGCAATGGATATTAGAGCTGTACCAAGATATACCTCAATTTTAAAATCTAGTTCCCTTTGATGTAGTAAGCTTGGTAGCTCATCAGGGAATACATTAAGAAATTTAGAAATAATTGGAATATGTGCCAAAATAGAGTTACAAGCATTCAGGTTAATAGCATAGGCCAAATATGCCTCACACCACTTCTAGAGAAGTTTTTATGCTTTAATAGCAGAGATAAGATTGCTCAGAAGACTTCTCTCACCATCCACTGTCACTGTTTGACCCTCTACAGTTTAAAGTACTAATTTCTTATGTCTACAGCCAATTATGGCTTGATACTTAGTCAACGAATCTATCTCTAGTATCACATCAACTCGTAAAGTAGTAACTCAATTAGCTTAATAGAAAATTGACACTAGTGCATCACTAGAGGACACTTTCCTCTTCTAATCAATCCACACTACCTTTGATATCTCTTTTGACAAGTATCACATGTTAAGGACCCATTTCTATCACTTACTATGCTTGAAACATTATTACCTCAAGAAAGCAATCATGATTTGCTCGTGAAGACCTGTATAAGTCTATGAGACTGTGCCTGCCTCGGCCCCTAATAACCTGATTGAGACTGAGGCCTAGGCTAAGATAGAGACTATCCATCTCTTCTCTTGTATCATTTCTTCCATACCATATGCAGCTGCCACCAATACTACAAAATCTTTCTTTCTCTAAGGTTTACTATCTGTATTCTTAACTCATACATTCAACCCCATAAAAAATTTCTTACATTTTCTCTCCTTCTATGCAATTCAACTATTTCAAGATTTTGAATATCCTGTCTAGCCAGTACTCAATTGTGGTCGTATCAACCTCTTTCCTTCCTAGGTAGTCAGTAGCTCCTAATGTTTCCAACCTTTCTAAATAGATTCTTCTGTGGGGAAGCTAATGGTGAAGGTGGGTTAGCAATAGTGGTAATTTGTCTAGGCAAGACAACTTCTTGTTATACCAGAATAAGAGGTACTTCTGCATGCTGTTAGCCAGGAACTTGTAGCTATGGCTACTATATAGTATCATTGGGGTTGGATACTGATGCCTTGCCTACCCCCTATATAGATATGGTTGCCTAATTAGCTAATTCCTTCCTCTCCTTCGAGTAACTGATCAATCATATCTTTATTGCAAAAAGACTAAATTATCAGCCTCGTATAACATAACAGTTCAGAGGAATTTAAACTTAGACATTTGCACTCATATGCTTTACCTAGGAACATTAAACTTATGCTCTGATACCATAAAATGTAACACCTCCTACTAAATTTTCGAAGAAACCCAATAAGCAGTGCATTTCCCTCTAAGTTGCCTATCCTTAACATTTCTCCCTTAGTCACTCATTTAACTTTTACTTATTTTGTACTATTTGATCCTATCTTACTCTAAATTTAGTCTTATCTATTCTTATAATCCATTTAGGTTCATGCCATCATGTTTAGACCAATACAAAACAATTTTAAGTTGATCAGATTTTTCTTACAATCTGGTAGCATAACGACTCCCGGGTCACTATCCTAAAAATTTTAACATATAAAACACTTCTATAACATATTCCCACTTCTCTTGGACCCTTTTGGTCACCTAGGTATCAACCTAACATCACCATTCTATTAATAGCAACACAAGCCTCAGGCAATAAACAAGAAGAACACGAATTAGAGCCTCAAGCTCGCACTACATCAACACAAGCCATACATTCATATATGATTAATAACTAGTTAATTACAGCATAGTCTGTACTCACATAATTACATCTTGTGTCCCTTAGATACATAACACCTATTTCCCACCTAAGTACATAGAGTGCAAAACTATACAAAATGTACATTATAAACCTTTTAAAGAGTAACCTTTGAACTTCATTGCATGCTTTACGAGGCTATATCCTTATTCTGGTTACCTGCACACCAAAATAGTACATTGAGTATATAATATACTCAATGGTGAATTCAAGCATTTAAAACATGTCTAGTAGTTTATTCATGCATATATTATCATATTTCTATCTTGTTCTAATTTCAAGGTACAACCTAGATTACTAACAAGCAAAATTACCAAAATTACCCCTATGGTGTTGCTATCAGTAAGCTATCCAATTACTCATTTTAATTCATGTAAACTATAGTTTTAAGATCATTATTAACAATTGCATGTATGATCTTTAATTATTAAGCTAAGAAATATTACATAGGTGAAATTACCAAAATGCCTATGTATTATATTCCAATGTCACAGGTAAATTATATTGCTTTTGTTTAATTTATTTCAGCTAGCCCACCTAGAAAGACAACACTAATAGGCACTAGATCTAGAGGGAAATAAAATAATGCAGTGGTCCATATTCTAGACCCCGACCACTGCACCGGCCAGATTAAGTTGTATCACCTAAGGTGTAGATAACGAGGTATGGTCTGCCTAATAGATTGGTCTATCCAAAAAACTAATACAATGGTCTTTCAAGACTTTCATCACTGTACTAGCATTATTTTAAAGATCTCTAATAGGGTGATTGTGTTTACCCAGTAGATTACTCTATCCAACAAACTAGTGCAATGGCCCTCGAGACTTATGTAGCTGCACTGGTAAAAGTTAACACTGGCATTAGGTGGCAAGGATAGAAAGTTGTCTATCTAATAGACAAGTGCAGTGGCCCTAATATGGACCTAAGCCACTATATCTATCCTATCTAAAAAATAGATATTGTAGTAGCTTCTAAAATTCCCTAAGTTGACCGATCAACCATTCAGTGAGTGTCTAACTAATGGGCCATTTAACTCAGTTTATGTCAATTTCTTTATTGATTAACTTTTTATAATATTTTTAAATCAAAGATAGTTATACATTTTATGGCACAATTGAAATTTAGCCTAGTCTAGTATGGCCACAATTAGGCAGTACAAGGTGAATTCTCAGAAGTATTTCTAAGGATTGTAGTTGCCAATAATTATAGTATATTATGCTAGACTTTATTTCATAAATATTTCACTATTACATGCCATTTACTATCCAGTGGTATTATTGGTTCAAGTAATGGTCAATTGGACATTTATAGGTCATTATGGCAAGTTTTCAATAGGCTTTCTAAGTTCATTTCTTAGTCTTTTTCTATGCAGTTTTCAACCTTATTCACCTCAGGTTTATAGGCCCTAAGCCATACAATCATAAGCCATTTATAATGCCAAAACAAAGGCTTAAAAGCATTTACATTCAATTATAAGATATATCCCTCAAAGGCACACAATACAAACATATTATTTAGTAAACATTTATAGCCCCTAAAGGCACAATTACAAGCCTTTTTCAAGTCTTTTTCCTAGCCAAACTTAAGTTCATTTTTCATGCCAATTATTAACTACATTTCATGTCATCTTTAAGCATATATATATATTACTTTATTTCATGCCAACTAACTAAGCTAGACATGCTCTCATTATCATCTTTATCATACATAACATTGTACACATAACATCAACATTTTTATGCCATATCCCTTAGCATAACTCTCAGGTACACCTATATATTGACCTTAATCATACATTCTATTAGTGTTCATCATCCATTCATGTTCTTATACACGGCATAATCACTTCCACTCTCACCAATTCATATTATACTACCAATTAAGGTGGTTCATGCATAACTTATGTCTCGGCAATTGTCCTATTTCCAAACATGCATATCCAAATTAACCACTTCACATGCCATACATTAGTTCCCCATACTTTGAGTCTAATATACATGCTAAAGCTCTCGAGTACATTTATATACAAGCCATAAACATGCACTTTTCCACATTTCTGTATTCACCTAATTTCTTGTACATGTTCTTAACACATTTATATATTCATAAGGATGTTTTTATACCTATTTAGATAATCCATGGATGGTGTATGTCTCGACCATCACCTAATTCTCAATCATAAATATATTGATCAACCCATCTATATATCACCTAGTGGTTCCACATCGCCTAAAGCTAGTTGTACCTACCAAAAGGGTAATTTTACTCACACACACATATAGGTATTGCCCATAATGCTCTTGGCCAGTAAGGATTCACCTATTGAAAGTCAAATTTTCATCAAGCGATCTCTCTATTTAATACCTAATTGCCCATTTATCCCTAAGAAATTCATGTAACTAAGAGATGTCCTCATGAAATAGCTAATTTAATATTACTAATGCATGATTTTAGTCCCATATAAGTCATATGGCATGAAGAAAAGGCCTGAATTCACTTACCTTACAAGAGCACCCTTGTCAACCCTTCAATCCACAAGTTCTCTAGCCTTCCACAGTGATTCCTCTTACATTCTTCAAGCCCTTTTCTTCTTTAATTCCTCTCAAACGCAATTCAGACATATAAGCTTAGATGTTAGGTACCAAAAGGCATTATTTCTAGCTAAGAAGCCCTAAGGAGAATTAAGGAAAAGGCAAGAAACTCACTTTTGGCACCCTGTTAGATTGCTTCTATCTAAAAAATTTCCATGAATTTTAACTAATTGTTAGAGTCACCTTTTCCATTAATTCTTCTTCCCCTAGCTTCCTAACATCCCAAATTGAATTTAGAAGCCAAAAGATTGCATAAATGGTTGAAGGAATTGATAAAAATGGCTTCTAAGGATAACTATGGTGTCATTCTTGGACTAAAAAGGGAAAGAAGTACTTTTCTTTGTTTAAGTGGAATTATCAACTTGTCTAACTCTTTTTCCACTTAGCATGGCCTTTAGGCCAGTTGTCCAGGTGTAGATGGGTCCCACAGCCACCCGAACCATCTCGGAATGACTCAATTTTTTAGTAAACTTTAAATATTCACCAAAATTCACACGGACGTCAAAAAATTACATTATTTGCTTTAAAATTCATATTTTAATGCCCTCTACATGCTTGTAAATTTTTATGGCCAAATTCCATCGATAAGATAGTTTTTAGACAACCTTGATATGCATGCCAACCTAAAAAAGTATGAGAATTTGCAATCGACCTCAAAATTAATTCTTTTACTGATGGACTTAGTGGAATTTTTAACCTTCAGTGTCCCATATTTTTAGGTCTATTTAGGCACATCTCAGGTCATTCCTACCGTGAAAAATTTTTATTGCATTGATAGGTTACTTTACAACCCGAAATGAGTTATTGGTTCTCCTAATTTTAAAATTTTTTCCTTTTTTATCAATTTAAAGCCGCTCAAAGTTTCATGACCAATGCCAATACCTTGATTTATGTGCAAGTGACATAGTTCTTCAGGCACACTTTCTAGACCTAGTGGCACTATTCACAGAGCCTTAAAACATGGGTGCTATAGTAGGTCTAGTAGAAGGGGAAAATGCTTTAGTTATGGTGCCAAGGACCACTACTAGAGAAAATGTCCTCAAGGATAGCCTGAGGGTGCTCATACTCAAACATCCACAGTTGCACCTCAAAACAGAGGTTAGAGGTAGTGTAAGGGAGATCAACCTAATCCTAGTCCAAGGACCAGATCAAAAGCTCATGCCTTAACTAGACAATATGTTGTTAGAGCTAGAGATGAGGTAACAACACTATATGTTATAACAGGTACTTTTTATTTATTTAATGTTCCAGTTTTGTCTTTGGTAGACCCTAGATCCACATATTCATATGTATACACCACATTGGCACTTGATAGAGGACTAAAATCTGAGCATGTGAACATAGATATATAAGTCAATAATCCTATAGGATAGAGTGTGAGTGTGAATAAGGCATATAGATAGTTTGCTTTAATGATCCAAGAATGTCTATTTCTTATTGATTTGATTGAATTTCCTTTTCATAAGTTTGATGTGATTCTAGGGATAGATTGGATGTTAGAGCATTAAGTTATACTTGACTGTAAAAATAAGAGGCTGACCCTCCAGACTACAAAGGGATAGATAGTGTTAGTTATGTGTGATGCCATTCGATCTAACAAATGCCTTGGCAGCCTTTATGGACTTAATGCATAGAATATTTCAACCTTACCTAGATTAGTTTGTGGTAGTATTTATTAACAATATTTTGGTACACTCTAAGACCAGGAAGGAACATGAACAGTATCTCAGGGTTGTGTTATAGACTCTAAGGAAGAAATAATTGTATGCCAAGCTAAGTAATTGTGAATTCTAGCTAACTGAAGTAGCTTTTTTTGGGACACATAGTGTTAGCAGAAGGCATTAGAGTAGGCCATAACAAGGTCAAGGCAATGTTAGAGTGGGAACCTTTGAGGAATGTGATAGAGATACAGAGTTTCCTAGGATTAGCTAGGTATTACAGAAGGTTCATAAAGGGATTTTCCTTAATTGCAACCCCTTTAACCAGATTTATTAGGAAGAATGTGAAGTTTGAGTGGGATGACAAATGTCAGGCTAGTTTTGAAAAGCTAAAAAAGATACTGATAAAAGCTCCTATCCTGATTCAACCTGAATAGGGTAAGAACTTTATAGTGTATAGTGATGTCTCACTTAATGGTTTGGGTTGTGTGCTGATGCAAGAAGGGAAGGTAGTAGCCTATGCTTCCAAGTAGTTAAAGCCACATGAGAAGAATTATTCTATTCATGACTTAGAGCTAGCTACCATTGTATTTGCTTTGAAAATTTAGAGGCACTACTTGTATGGTGAGAAATGTTACATCTACATAGACCACAAGAGTCTAAAATACCTCATAGCTCAAATAGAATTGAACTTGAGATAAAGAATATGGCTAAAATTGATTAAGGATTATAACTGCTTAATAGATTACCACCTAGGGAAAGCTAATGTGGTGGCAGATGCTTTGAGTAAGAAATTCATAGTGACTTTGAGGTTTATGAATCCTAGATTGTAGTATACTAAGAAGAATGTTGTGTTGGCTGAGTTATAGGTTAAACCAGATTTTAAACAGTAGATAAAGGAAGAACAGGGTAGAGATGAGTCACTAATATAGCTAGTAAGTAAAGTCAAAGAGGGGAAGGCACTAGGATTTGACTTGAGTGATGATAGATGTCTATATTATCAGGGCATGTTGTGTGTTCCTAGTACAAATGACCTGAGATTACAAATACTTAAAGAGGCACATAAAGCTCCTTATTCTATATAGCCTAGTAGTACTAAGATGTAATTGGACCTAAAGCCTCAATATTGGTGGTCAAGTATGAAGAGAGATGTGGTAGAGTATGTTGCTAGATGTCTGACATGCTAATAAGTAAAAACTAAGCATCAGGTTCCTTCTAAATTATTGCATCCTATAGCAATACCAGAATAGAGGTGGGAAACGGTGATAATGGATTTTGTAATAGGATTGCCTATGACTAAAGGCAAATGTGATGTTATATGGATGATTGTTGATAGATTGAATAAGACAGCTCACTTTATCCCTATAATAATGGACTACTCACTAGAAAAGTTGGCTAAACTGTACATTAATGAGATTGTCACACTTCATGGTGTACTTGTGGTAATAATTTTTGATAAAGTTCTTTGATTCACTTCCAAGTTTTAGGTGAAGTTACAAGAAGCCTTAGGCACTAAATTGACCTATAGTATAGCCTTTCACCCTCAGATAGATGGACAATCAGAAAGGGTGATACAAGTGCTTGAGGATAGGTTGCGTAGCTATGCCATTGAATTTAAAGGTACCTGTGATCAATAGTTATCTCTAGTTGAGTTTGCCTACAACAATAGCTATTAGACTAGCTTAGGCATGGCCCTATATAAAGTACTATATTACAAAAAGTGTAAAACTCCTTTGTGCTAAAGTGAGAATAGGAAGAATAAGATGTTAGGAGTTAACCGATTAGAGATGCAGAGGAAAAGGTTAAAGTCATCAGAGAAACGTTAAAAGTTGCAGTTGATAGGTATAAATCCTATGTTGATCTGAAGCGAAGGGATAATGAATATGTTATTAGTGATAAAGTATTTTTAAAAGTGGTTCCATAGATAAAGGTCCTCAGATTTAGGAAAAAGGGAAGCTAAGCCCTAAATTTATTGGACCATATGAAATAATAGAAAGAGTGGGACCTCTAGCATATAAGCTAGCCTTGCCATCTAAATTGTCATAGATTCATGATATGTTTCATGTCTTAATGCTAAGGCAATATAGATCAGATCCCTCCCATATAGTTCTAACAATAGTTGTTGAAATATAGCCAGACTTGAGCTATAAAGAAAAACCAATACAGAGACTAGCTAGAGAAGAGAAGTAGTTAAGGAATAAAGCTATCCCTTTAGTTAAAGTCCTCTAGAGGCATTACAATGTAGAAGAAGCTATATGAGAGCCTAAAGAGCAAATGATAGCTCAGTATCCACACCTATTCACTTTAGGTAATTTCGAGGATAAAATTTCTTAAGAGGGGAAGAATTGTAATGCTCATAAGTCAAGGCTCTATGAATAGTACCATTAAGGCAGAAAAGTGTTCCTAAAGTGTCTAGCCACCTTCACAAAGCTTAAGGCAAGGTTATTGATCATGCAACTTCGAAGGGCCATAAAATGATGAAAATGGCTTAATTTAAATATTTAGCAAAACTAATAAATTATTTTAGGCTACAATCTAGTGGGTCGTAGGCTCAAAAGGGGTCGGGCCAAGAATAACCTAGGTTATGCCTAAACAAACCTAAAAATGCCATATCCTAAAGGTTAAAAATTGCCTTGAGTCCATTGGTAAAAGAATTTTATTAATTTCGAGGTTATTTCTAAATTTTCTTAGTTTCGAGGTTTTACATATAAATCGAGACAATTGGTTAACTATCTTGTTGGTGAAATTTGGCTGTGAAATTTTACAAGCCTTTAAATGGGATTAATCAAGGATTTTTAAAACAAACATGATGATTTTTAGAGGTTTGAGTGATTTTGAAAAATTCTCCAAAGTTTCTACCAAAATTGAGTTATTTCGAGATGCTCGGGTGGCATATGACCCCACCAAAGGCACTTCAGCCACTATAAAGGGCTCAAAATCACACCTAAATGTCCACTTGGCCACTTGCCCTCACCACCTGACTTCTCCTCCTTCTTCCTCCTCTCTTTGTCTTAATGCTACTTCTCTATCCCATCCACCATTTTTACTTCAATTTGCAAGCTTTTCTCTTGCCAATTGCCACTAAAAATCTTCTAATTATGTTATGAATAGACTTGTAAAGGTTTTAGAGGCCATAACAATCCCTAGATCGCAAGAAAATTCAAGGACTTTCAAGTGTTCATATAAGGGGTGCTTAAGAACCAACTTCTTATGTGTAAGTAATTCAAAACTTTTTAATTTATTTCTTAAAGGATTTGGTGATTCTAAGAATACTTGTATGCTTGGAATTTGATTTACAGATGTGTATGATTTTTTGAAAGGTGAAGTGGCATGAAGAGAAGAAAGGAAGAAGTGATGTGTGTTTCGATTTATTTCAAGCTTTAAGTGAAGAATTAATCACATTTTGTAGTGAGGTATGTGAATTTAGAGCATTTGACTTATACCTTGGACATTTCTCATTGCTTGTGTTTGAATATTATGTATGGAAATGGTGAATAACCTAGCTAAAGTGTGTGTAATGGTGGTTTAGCCATGTACTTAGGCTAGTTATCTATGGAATGCATGATTAGAATGATGATTTAATGAAAAGAGTGAATGGGAGGGTGAGTTCCACATTTGGCCATAAGGTATGCAAGTTATGTGTGAGGCGTATATGGCTTGTTAAGGTAGTTTTGTCATGATTCATAAGGTATTAGGCATGAATTATACTTGAATTATATATGTATATAGTGTGAATTTTGAGTATTGGTATGCAGCTTCATTAGGCCGAAAGGTGCCTTGGTGTGTAAGTTAAGTGTGTGGCCATATTATATGGAATATGGCTTGTTAATGATAGCATGTTAGGTGTAGGTGAAATTGGTGAATAAAGCTTATGTGTGTGCTCAGTGTGGTCGAGGCATGATCAAGGTGTAAATTGGCCTAGTTTGCATGACAATAGTATTATATATGTGTAAGCATGCATGTGTGATGTTAAAATGTGACTATGTATGCTTAAATGTGATTATAAGCATGTTTATGGCAAATTGGGGATATTGGCCAAGAGCTATGCAAGGCTAAAATAGCATAAAAGTGAGGTATGACTTGGCATGTACATGTGTGTGGTATAACATGACATATTTGGCATGAACCTTACAATGTGTATATGGCATAACCTAGAGGAGTATGCATGATTAGTAAGGCATGAAACAAATGTAGTATGGGACACCTTTTAAGGTTATAAAATGGTTAAAAAGAGGACTTGAAATTGGCTTGTAATGGCATGGCAATTTGACTTGGAAGTGGACTAGTTTTGGCATGAAAATAGTACCTTAAATTGGCCTAACTTGTAATGTTTATGCAACATGGTATGGAAGCCACTTTTATGGCTATTTGATATGTATAGAAGACCTTGGCTTTAGGCCTATACATGAGTATGATAATGAGTGCAAGTGGCATTGAAAAATGGCTTGAAAAGGGCCTAAAATGAACCCAAAATGGCCATTGCAATGTTGAAAAATGACCTATAACTATCCCATAAAATAAATTTAGGGACCTATATTTAAAATGATTACGTGTCATATTTATAATTGAGCCAAAATAATGGATTAGACTAGATTTAGTATGCCTTTAATTATACCTATGAAAATGCTCTAATATATTTCA
>CANXYI010303933.1:0-18132 GCA_948208565.1 Hura crepitans | reverse complement strand
GAGTCGCCACCCAATCGGAGTTGAAAAATACCTCGTAAGGCTAAAACCATAGGGTTTAGAACCCTACTCTTATTTATACCTCAAGTTAATATGGAATTTTAGATTAAATTTATAATTTTATTCTTTTTCTCAAGCAGGTTTCATAATTAAAATAAAACATTCAATCACATAAAGAAATAAAAAAATTATACATATTTATAGAAGCAAAGGAAATACATGAAACTAATGAACATCATACATAAAATTGGGTAATTAATTATTTTTGAGAACTTTGGTTCTCGCATGCTAATTTTTAGAAAACAAGTTTTATTATTTGTGAGTTTTATTATGGAAAAATCAAAACTTGTTTTATTAGGAAAACACCAATTAATTAAATATAAAATAATTTGGTTATTTTTTGCAATGTGTAAAAATCCTTTTTCTACTTATTACAACATTCTTGGAAAATACAAGGAAATAATCAGAATGAAAATTAAATTACATTGCAATTACCTAAAATACATTCTAACCTAAAAGGGAATAAAAATTGCATAGAAATTAACTAAAATACATTCTAACTATAATAACAATAATAATAATAATAATAATAATAATAATAATAATAAAAGAAAATAATTAGAAGGTAAAGTGAAAAAAAAAGAATAAAAATAACAAGAAATAAAAATAAAAGAAGAATAAAGAGTTAGTTCATCGGTTGTTTGATAAAAGGGCAGAAAGTAAGGTCAATTAAACTCCCAAAAGACCAAACAACTCACAAAACAACAAAACACAATATTAGTATGAATATTAGAATAAAAAGATGAAAAGAATAATAATAATGAAACAAATAATTAAATAAATAAAACAACACAATATTAATTAAATACAAGTAATAAGTTATCACATCTAACTGGTAGATGGATAAGAAGAATAAAATAAAGTCACCCACCTAACTAGTAGATAGATAAAAAAGAGAGAAAAGAAAATGAAGAAGAAAAAGAAATTTGGTCAACCTACTATGTATAATTGCCTTTAGGAATGATCTCTAATTAATTTGAGAGAAAAAGGTAACTAATTTTGGAAAAACCTCTTAAAATTAGAAAACAATGTTTGGAAAGTGTTTTTGCATTTTTAGGTTGCATTTACCGAGAGAAGTTGACCCCTTAAACCTACATAGGGTTCACCTTTCATACATATGGATCGAGGCATGAAATGGCCATTTCAGGCCATGCTGAAATGGCCGTTTTAGGGGTAAACGACCGTTTTTAGGGGCCAAATGGCCATTTTGCCTAAAGAGAAATCCTGTATAGATTCTATCTCTTTGGCAAAATGGCACCGTTTTGTAGAGGTGAAATGGCCATTTTAGGAAAGTATGAAATGACCATTTTTCCTATTGCCAAAATAGCCATTTTAGGAGCAAAACGACGTAATTTTGCCCCTTAGTGGCCCAAAGCTTGTAAAATGCACAACATCTTTCAATTATAAAGCAATTTTTTTCTTCTTTTATGCTTAAAATTAATCATGACTTTAAAATTTTGAGTAAGATATCTTTGAATAAGATGTTAGCATTCTTATTTATCAGAATTTTTGTCATTTCTTCATCATTAGGCAATCCAAACATGGGAGCCCTAGAAACCCAATGTCTACACTAGGTATAGGTAAGGGTGGAGCCAGTAAAGATAGAAAGAAAAGAGTGGTAGAAGCCTATGATAATTTTAAGGATGTAAAAGACTATGTAAATTAGAAAAAGGAAAAGCAAGTTAAAGTTGCATGACAAGAGGCCACCACAGAAGTTAATAAGGAAATAAATGAATTAAAGAAACTAGTACAAGGACATAAGAATTCTACGCTAAAAGATTTGAAGTTATTTGCTATATTTGGTGAAGAGGACTTTTTAACAAGATCAAAATGGTTAAATTATCAAAATTCAATGGAAAAAGGTATCCTAAAATGCACATCCAATAATATATTATGATTATGGGCACCATAGTTTTAAGTGAAAGGCAAATTACCAATTTGTTTGTTTTGCATTAGAAAGGGTACCTATTAAGTGGTTTCATAAGTTAGATGAAGTAAATACATACAATTGGACCAAGTTAGTTAGGGTTTTCACTAATATTATGCCTTTAACACTAACATCGAGATTTTGCTACATAATCTTAAGCTTACTAAGCAAAAGTTCAATGAAAGTTTTTTTTTGACTTCCTATTGAGTTGGAGGAATAAGGAGGCACAAATGGAAGTATTACCTTTTAAAAAGACCAAGTAAGGATGTAGTGGAAAACATGCTTCCCTGAATAGCTAATAAACTACAATATCTCCTTTTAAAGACTTTCCCATAATTATATAATGCTGCCTTAAAGGTTGAATATGTAAAGAGTAGTAAGAAACAAACGTTGAAGAATAATTTAGGGTTTGGATCATCCAACCAGAAATTAGTTGACATTTATGCCCTGGGAAATAGCAAATTCTTGAACTTAGGAAAATAGTTATCCAAAGTCTTAAAGAAGCTCAAAAAGAAGGGTTTGGTAATACTAATCAACCCTAGATCACCACCTAATTAGGACCCAAATGCTTATTGTAAATACCATCAAGGTAATAAACATAATACCAACAATTGCATTCATTTGCACCACATCGTTTAAGACTTAATAGACAATGGAACTCTTGTAGATCTAGGCAAAAGTTCTTCTAGTACTAAGAACAACCCATTGCCTAATCATAATAAATTCCCACATCCATAGAATGTATTGATGATCTTGTCAAGCTTACCAAAAGAAGTCGTATTAGATTCATTTGTCGAAATAAGGGCACATGAAGGAAAATTAGCTATATTGCAACTTAATATTTAGGATAGTGATGAAAAAGATGAAGCTACTAACTTTTGGGAAGAAATAAGTGATAGAGAACCCTTTGAAATGGGAGGTGCCATTTGAAGTGAGAGATTTTATAATGAGAAAAAGAAAGATAGAGAACCTAGAAAATAAGATATCCTACTAGAGAAAAAGGAAGAGGACTTAATTTTAAGGTAGTTGAAGAAAACTCAAGCATATGCAAGTGTAAGGATCTTTTGATAGCCTCTAGGAAACATAAAGAAGCTTTAGTAAAGGCCTTAGATTCTATATGTACCAAAACTATTGCCATACTAGAAGAAGTGGTTAATTCCATAGTCAATAAAACCATGAAACTTATCTTATTCTTTGATAAGGACCTCTCAATGGAAGGAAGATACCATAACAAGCCTTTATATATTCAATTTGAAATCAAAGAAAAATGCACAACATGTTCTATAGTAAATGTGTTAGTTTTCACAAGGTAGGAACAATGAAAAGTTAAAATTTTTCATGAATATTGAACATTATTAATACAAAGAGGAAG
Source organism: Hura crepitans (assembly GCA_948208565.1). NCBI lineage: Eukaryota > Viridiplantae > Streptophyta > Magnoliopsida > Malpighiales > Euphorbiaceae > Hura > Hura crepitans. The sequence continues at coordinate 14,776 of CANXYI010303933.1, read as the reverse complement.
ATTTGAAAATGGACACGAATAACAAAACAACCATTTATAGTACTTTACTATTATCCGTGTAGAGCTCCTTTTTCTTCTTTCACCTCACTGGGTTGTCACAAACCATAGTGATCCTCATAGGAACTTCTTTAAGGAATCCATACAAGAATTTTAGATGAGAGAAAAACCTAAGAACCTAGAGGCAAATAAGACTTTTGATATTAGGGAAGAGAAGAAAGAAAAACACATTCCTTATAGTAGAATACTCTATGCCTAAAAAGCAATCATAAGGCTCTATTGTGGCTTATCAAAATTAAGCTATTTGTACTTAAATTGTTAACATAGGTTTGACTTTTAATTAATAAAACTTGAACTAACAAACCTGTTAGAAAGCCCATCAAATAGGCCTCCCCAGAATCTCTGTGCAAAGTGCAAAATTTAAGCCTATATGCATATTACTTGGGGTCCACTTTTGGGCAGTTAATTAAGGCCCTTTAAGGTCCAATTAAGATCAATAAAAAAAATTGATTTATATGGTTTTTAACTCTTAAAAGGTTGAATAGAAATTATATGAACATAAAACCTCAAATTAGACCTTCAAGGCTTAATTCCTCTAACTTTAACTCTAGGCTAAATTTTGCCAATTGGGCTTTAAGCATAATTTTATTTTTACTTTCTGATTTCTCTAACATTCAATGACATCTCATGTCATTAAATATTTCATAAATTTAATTCTCATCTCAAATTCTTTATCTATATGACCTTATAGGTTTTTGAGACACAATGGTAGTACACAGTGATTGGAATCTTACTCCAACTTGGATTCTTATGATTTAATCTCATTAAATCATAATTAATTCTCAATTAATTATTATCATGTGTACATGTTATGAGAGGCATCTAGCCATGCATCATGAAAACCTAAGTGTCAGAAAGTTAAGTGGTTTGACTTAACTCTTCCATATACAGTTACCATATAATAAACTCCCTTTTACCGTCCTTTATCTCATTTAGGTTTGAATATGGACTAGTGTCAATTTAATGCTCAATTAAGTATGTCTAATTAAGCCCCCAATTATTTGGTTCTAATAATTTTATCTTTATTCCCAAGATACCCATATGAATCTCATTTTATAGTTTAATTTGGCTGAAGTTTCCCGAATAAAGATAATATATTAGAACTGTGAGATAAACTCCCCACATTTTCTTGAACAAATCATTTTATTAAGAATAGTTATAAACAAATGTTAATATGTTAAGATATAGTAGTTTGTATAGCATGCTTGTATACACATTCTTTATTTAAGTCCAGAGATTGGATTGGGTAGAGGGTGTCACACATAAGGCCAAAATGTCCTCCACTATCTTCAAGTGGATTTATTACTTAGATATCTAATATCTATCCATTTGGGCTTGCCTATTGAACAATGCCTTAAGATGTGAGATGATGATATAAGTAACCATAAGCTCATGTTCTTTAAGAGACATAGAGGCAACCCTACTGCTATTAATATCCTTAAGTACTTCAAAAAAGCTTCCTGCTCCCAATAGGAATATCATCAATAGGAGGTGGTGGAATATACGTGTCCAACACATAAGCTATACATAATACTACGCACGTTTAGGTTATATATGTTCATGATGTGATATGAATCACTAAGTAAAGATTGAGAGTGTGATGTTAAATACATGTCATGAACATCCATATGACAATTTTATGGTTTTTTAAAATCATGCATTACTCTTATTATTTTATTACAACTAATAGTCCTCACCATTGTTCTAAAAAAATCCATTGGTTTTCCTAGCAGGTCAACATTTATCTTTGTTAAGGTCAAACCTTAGGTATGCCCAACAAGCCCAACCCATAACTCAAATGGTAGGCATCTCATGCCAATTGCATCTAATGCAACTATTAATCATTGGGTTATCAAATTTTAGTGCATGTATATCTCATACACATTTTTCCAATCTTACCTCTAGCTCATTAGCCTTAAGTATGCTCAATAAACTAATGAACCAATTAAAATAGACCCATTAATATAAGTTAAACATATTCAATGTAGCATGGGCTTAAGTATGCTCAACAACCCAATAATAAAGAGAATTCTAGTTTAGCCTATATTAACATAAGGCTTGCTTGTGTTAATATTAATTGAGAGATTTATTCCTTTTAAGTCTCATCATTGGGCCATGCTTTGGCATACGCATGTTATCATGTATAACTAATCTCATTAAACCTTGCATATATATTCAATTATATTAAATATATAATCTAGTTATGGACTTTTTACTACATTGATTTCCTGAGCAAATAAAAAATCAATTTGGGCTAAACTTTATGTAGTATGCATGAATTACAAAACCAATAAAGAAAAAACTAAAACTATTCTAACTATATCTTTATTGGTCCTTCTTACTTTAGCCTTCTTCTCTTTTGCTCTTTGAATTTCTTCTTTCTTGTTCTAATTCTATGTAATCTAATTACATAATCTCTTTATAAAGAAAACCTTATGTTAGATGTGTGGGGAGTTAGATGAGAAAAGAAATACAATATAATTAGAGAGAAAAGGTTAGGACACGCAAGCCTAATTTACCATAAAAAAATCTATGCATCATGATCAATTACATTAGTAATAGCCCATAACTAGTCATCATGCCAAACATACCCCCTTAGCATGCACTATAAAGCATAAAACATGAAAATATCGATTACGATGTTTAACTAGTATTGTAACTTTTACAAGACTAGTCTAGTTTATAATCTTGATTAATTGATTATGTATACTTGTAATCATGGAGTTTTAATCAAACTTAAACATGTAATTTAATCAATTAATCTCTTCAAATAACTAAATTACATCTACTCCATTTACTTATAGTTCTAATCTAGTTTGAAGTCTAATCTAATTAAAAGACCACAAGTTAATTCAATATAGAATTTGCATTCCAAACAAATTAGAAAACCAATCAAGTTTTAGATTATTATCCTTATCCTATCTTTAACCTTATCCTTACCAAGTTAGATAACTTTTATCCAATTTGATTAGGATAATGTTAGTCTTTTAATTAATTTAAAACTCTATCCATTTCAAATTTGAATCTAATTAAAAGTCACACAATTGTAGTTTACTAGGAATCTAATTCCTTATAAATAGTAATTAATCAGAATTAGGAATCTTGTCCATATCTAATTAGATAAATCTTATCTAATTAGATTAGGATAAAATCTAATCTTTTAAATTTAATTTAAAGCTCTAATCCAATTAGAATTTCAAATTCAATAAAATGTTAGAGTTCTAATCTTACTAGGAATCCAATTCCAAGTAAGATTTGAACATTTAATGATAAAATCATCTTATCCTTTTTTAATTGGATTTTTATAATTAAATTTAGGATAATAATAATCGTATACTTTTAGAAAATAAAATTTCAATCCAATTTTTTAATTTAATTAAAAAAACTTTCAAGTGGTAGTTCATTAGGAATCAAAATTTAAGCAATTTATAAAACTAATTGCAACTTGAACTCTGAAAATAGTTCAAATGAATTTGGATCAATTCTAGAAACCATGGTAACCTTTCCAAACTTCTAGTAATGATGCTTATTAAACAAAATTCATTCCGTGAGTTGTTTAACCCATGGCAAATTCATTTGATAAAAACCATGATTACATAGCATAAAACCATGCACAATCTTGATAATCAAGCAAGTTTATAAATCCAATTCATGTGAAAATGACATTTATCACTTCAAAACATTTAATTAACATCATAAAAATCTCATATTTTTGAAAAATCAATTCTATACTTATTAAAAATCAATTAAAACACAAAGCACAACATTTGCACATTATCGATTTTTTAACCACTTAAAAACTGGCTTATATGTTTTATCAATTTTCTAATTTTACATGTTTAAGGTGTCTAAAATCAAAATCAACATTTTAAATTATCGTATATATGATTAAATTACAAAAAATTACAATAAAATCAATCAAGGATAGCTAAGAACACAAAATTAGGTCCAAAACCCTTTTATGTATACAAAATAATGCCAAAAGTTTGGTTTTCATGCATAATTGAATTTTAATTTTTTTTAAAGTGATCAAGATCAGATTTTATTTATATTAGATCATTGTTAATCTAATAATACAATTTGATTACAAAAATAAAAATCATAGAACCCACATATACGTAATTCAACCATTAGTATGTATTTTACTGTAATAAAATTTTCAATCATTTTCAAAACTTTCGATGAGAACTTGGCTCTAATATCATTGTTGATTTTCATGAGGTATTTACAATAGAAATTTAAAATTTTTCATGAAAATTAAACATTGATAATACATCAAAAGATTTGAGAATGAGCACGAATAACGAAAATATCAATTTATAGTACATTACCATTATCCGTGTAGAGCTCCTTTATCTTCTTTTACATCATTGGGTTGTCACAAACCACAGTGATTCTCACAAGAACACCTCTAAGGTATCCATATAAGAACTTTAGATGAGAGAAAAACTAGAGAACCAAGAGGCTAGTAAGATTTTTCAGTTTGGAGGAGAGAAAAAAGAAAAACATATCCTTGTAATAGAATACCCTATATGCAGAAAGTAGTCAAGTAGGCTTTATTGTAGCTAATCAAAATTAAGCTATTTAAACTTAAATTATTGCCCTAGGTCTGAATTTTAATTAATAAAAATCTAATCCAACAAATCCTTTAGGAAGCCCATGAAACGAGCATCCCTATAGTCCCTACGTAAAGTCTAAAATTTAGGCCATTTACTTGGTTCTGCTTTTGGTAAGCCAATTGAGTACCTTTAAGGTCCCAATTAAGATTTGTTTTAGACTAAAAATAGGACTCAATTAACCACATGTCAACCTCTATCCCACTCGAACATATATCATCCATAAATATATCACAACATGCACCACATACAACTCATAAAGCTTAAAAATGCGTTATACTCAAAACATACATAAAAAGTATACATCATAGATATACATCCCATACTTAATAGTATATACATCCTTGATAAAAAAAATTAGGCCCAGAGCCTTGTACCAATACATATGAGTCCTTACTTATGCACAACAAGATCATATACAAAATCTATACCAAGAAAAACTTTTTTACTGTAAAATTGCTATTAGGACTTTAACTGCACTTAATGAACAACTTCAACCTATGTATCGCAAAATGAAATGATGCACTAAGCTTTACAACTTAATGGTGTATCTAATAACATTAAGCGCATACATTCACATGCAAATCATATTCATGATTAATATATAATATATAAATAATATTCATAACAAGCAAATGTGTTGTAAAGAACTAGGTTTATTACGTGCAATACAAAATGTAAATTTCATGTGTAACCATATAGCTTGTATATGACAATTTACATATCATTTATGATGGTGCCCTCTACCCATTTCATACATTGGACCTGAATAGGGAGTGCCAGCACAACTGATATCTGATTCTGCTACCCATAAAGACCTAATTAAATTAAAACTTTTATTAATTAAATGATTTTTATACTTATAGAGTTGTAAAAACACTAAAAACCATTTGGCATGCTTTACGAGGCAACTAATGGGGTTATTGTGTTGAAAGTCCAATAGCATAATAATTGTACTAGGATACTTTCCTAAATAGTAAACCTATTAAAAACACTTCTGTAATGACATACATCACATCTCAACTCTAAATGGGTCCTCCTGACCCTCTAAACTAATCAGAAAAAAACACAAAGCCTCAAGCTTAACATCAAACAACATTCGCACATGCAACATCACGAATTGTCACACAATCCATGTGAGAAAAATGAAGCTTTTACAATAATACAGTTTTAGTTACAAAACTAACCCATAGTTTACAGATTAAGCCTCTCTAGAATTACAAAAGCAACACTAATAATATTTACATTAATATCATTTTACAAAAAGAAACCAAAAATACCCAAGAACGGTAGCTTTTGTGTTCTCTTGTGGGGCAAAAGCTTTTACTCTAATCTGCTGTTCTATTACCTACGCATTGTAAATAGGCATTGTGCTAAGCTTTCACTTAGTGGTGTAATCACTTTAACTTTGAAAATGCCAGTTAAAGCATATATTTATGCAATACATGTCAAGTGAATCAATTACTATCATACATATGCACACATTATAAATATCACATAATTATGCAATTGTAGCTCATACTTGCCTTTGAAAGCACAAAAGCCGTATTATATCTATATTCACAACATAATTACTCTCAAGATAAATAAAAATCAACCATATGCATAAAATATTCATATATTGGTCAAAAACATGCCTATACTCCATTATCCCTTATAACAAGAATAACAACATGCATTTCGATCCATAACCATACATAAGCACTAATATCACTTGTTCAGGTTTAATAACCCTATATACATCAATTTATGAGTATTAAACTTTACATCATACCACCTATATCATATTAATAGGTTTAACCCGGCATTATGTCAAAAAATACCAATGTCACACATAACGCATCATTCAAGCCACAAATAACATTATTTTACTTTTAACTTATGCTTGTATCACAATTATCCTTATTTTATGTTTAACTCATACGCATACCAAAGAGACAACTATCTAAGACTAGATAGCAGATATCATTAGCCCAAAGGCTCGCACCTAAAGGTGATAGATGTTGCAACTAAAGGCGCTAGTATCTGTAGATAGGAAAACACATTAGCCCATAAGCCTTATACCCGAAGGTGATAAACCTTGGCTCAAAAGCCTCATGCCTATCGACACTTAAACATTGGCCTGTAGGTCTCATACCTGAAGGTAAACTGTGACACCCCTTACTAGATTCCTAAATAAACCAATAGGCAGGGCACTTCCCGACAAGTCACCCATCCTAAAATTACTCTAAGAGAAAACTCCTTAACACTTATGAACTATTCTAGAATTCTATCAGATATTGCTTAGATGTCCCATCTAATCCTTAAGCATCTTCATACATGGTCTGACAAACTCAGACAAGGCATATATAGACACTTTATAGGTCACAAAAAATTGGGCAGCATAACAGCTACCCAGTTGACATACCAAAAATTTTTTCACCTGTCAAAACACTTATATAAGCCACAAATTCACAAAACAACTTTTAGACCCTTTTAGTCCCCCAATCAATCATCAGCCAACATTAGACACATATTCATACATCAGCATTCAACCACACAAGGACTCAAGCCCACAATCATCAAGTTTACACGCAATCCAAACAAACAACATAACATCTTATATACATCACTTTTGGGTTATATGTATAGACATAGCAGCTTCTAAGCATGCCAACCCAAAACCTACAGGGTATTATATGAGTGCTACTACTAAAAGAAAGAAAATAGCTTTCTTTACCCTTTGACTGATGTATAGCTACACTGCACGATCACTGGGGCTAGCTTGCTTATCTTTGTTACCTGTGCACCATAACATAGGTACACTGAGTATAAAACTCAGTAAGCAAATCTAAACCTTATAAAACATGTATTAATACACACATGCAATTAAAATTAATAGTCTAGGTGTAGTGTGTGAACCACATGCCACATGCTTGATGTCATACAGATGGTATGTCTTATTTCTTAAAAATTACCAAAATGCCACTATAATTATGTTATTCAATTTCTTTCTATAATTCATTCAATTATTCCATTATTTTCAAGTGCATTATTTAAATTATTAAATAGGCCCAACTAAGTAGACTACACTTATAGACATTAGAATAAAAGGGAACTAAAAGATATGCAGTGGCCCATATTCTAGACCCTGACCATTGCACCGACCCACCATAGCCTATAGGGATCAATCTATAAGAACCTCCCAAGGGGCAAAATGCTGGTAAGTATGCATAGGGATCAATCCATAGACCTCCTAAGACACTGATCATATCAAATAATCCATCCTGGTCTGCCCCCGCAAACTACTGCAGTGGCCTCTCTAGGGACCTTTGCCGTTGCACCGACATAATTCAATATACAATCAAAATTTCTAGCAATAAGAGTGTCTACCCTATAGACTAGTGTAGTGGCTTAATGATGAACCTCAACCGCTACACCGGCCCAGTCTGATGATTAAACAGTCTAGTAGTTGTTAATCCCTAAGTTGATTGGTTAACCCATCTAGTAAGTGTCTAACTACTGGGCCATCTAACACCATTTTAAGTTTATTTCTTTACCGATCATCTTTTTATAATATTATGAAGTGAAAAAGAGACATAAAATTTTTATCAAATAATCAATTTTTGACCTAGACAATTATAGGTCATTTTTAACCCTGACAAGTAAAATCGCGTAAAATTTTTTGTCACTTTTTGACTCAATTTTGAAGGCATAATTACTTGTATATTAAATCTAGTCTAGCATAATATTTTGACTTAAATATTTTCATGTTAAATATCCATTTTAATTACAATCCCAAAATCCCATTTTATGGGACAATTATAAGTCATTTTGTTTACTTATGATGGCCATTTTAGAGTCATTTTAAGTCTTTTTTTAGTGCCAATTGCACCAATCATCACATAAGTTCATAGGCCCAAAGCCAGCCTCAAAGAAGGACATCCATTTGCCATATCAATGGCTTACATACCAAAATACAAAATCATCACATTATAGGTCACTTTGACATACAAGTTCATGCCTAAATTTAATCCCTTTTTAAAGCCATTTTGAGTCAATTTTAAATTCATTTTTCAATCTTTTCCATACTTTAAACATGTCCTATATGTTATTGATTTCATGTTACACTAACCATGCATATCAACCTAAGTTATGCCATGTACAAAATGCCACAAATGCCATGCCATTGCACACACAAATGCCATTAAGCCATACCTTATTTTCATGTCACATTACCTTGCAAGCTCCTGACCACAAGTTCCATTTTGCCTTATTCATGCTTTCTATCTCATTCAAACATACTTATGGACACATAGACATCACAAAAACATGAATATACACATATTAGGCTCTTATCATGCAAATTAAGCTAACATACCCTATAAACATGCCTTAGCCATATACCTACACACACACAAAAGCCTTAATTCACCAAATTCTTCACCCACACTTCACATGTTATCAATGGCAAGCCAAAACTATTCCATGAGCTATATACACAAACTGTAACACCATCTGCCCACTTTCGAAGGAAATAGACAAAGCGTGCTACTTCCCATAGGTCACCCATCCTTAAACTACCCTAAGGTTCATTCATTTAACACTTATGCCTTCTTTTACATTTCTATTCTATCATGACTGAGTAATGGTTATTACTATGCAACCTTCTAATACTGCATATTTTAGTCTAATAAAACACCATTTTACATCTACTATTCATTTTACAAAAATTTGGGCAGCATAATGGCTACCCGAGTGAAAAACCAAACTTTTTTCCAGCACAAAAAGCACTTTTATAAGCATCACAGATTCCCACCTTAACTCCTGAACACTTCCGGTCCTCAAAATCAATCATCAACCACAATCACAGGGTCTCAAACCCATAATTAACTAACAACTAGACAGACATATATTTTCATCATAAGTTCTAATTTGACATAGCTCATACAGTTTATTATATAAGCCTCTATAGGTGCATCCCTAATATAGATCCTCTATTTAATTATAAATGCCAATATACATGAGTGCTTTTCTAAAACATAACTAACAAAGTATAGGAATATATACCAAAAGGACTCAGCAATAGCTATATTGCACCGATGAAGCTGAATAGCTACCCCATCTATGACCTACACATTGAAACCCTGACGCGTTGAGTATACACTCAGTGGTGGAATTGATACAATAAATGCATGTCATGAATGCAGAGATACATGTGAGGTCACATACATAGATAAATAGACACTATAACCATTTCTATGCAGTTTTATCCAGTCATGTACCAATTATATGGAAAATCCTACAGTGCCTTGTTATGCAAGTAACTAGTTCACATTCTATTTGGTCCACTTGATTCTTTAAATCCATGTATTTATTTAAGTACCATTATTGCTAGTCTAGTAGTGTTATATTTATTTAAGTGTAATGTTATTCAGGCCCATGATAGATAGACTACACTTTAAGACACCAGATAGCAGGATCTATATTATGCAGTGGCCCATATTTTGGGCCTCAGTAGCTACACCTACCTGGTCCAATAGTAGGGATCAGTCCATAGACCTCCTAATACCATACTGGCAAATAACAAGATCCGTGGTCCTCTCAATATCTGCAAGTGGGATAGCAGGGATTAACCTTGTGGGACCTCTTAATACCTTAAATCTATGACTCCAATACAACACGAGTGGATAGTAGGGATCAACATCATGGGACCTCCCAATAGCCGCGTGAAGGTAATAGGTAGCAGGAATCAGCCTAGGTAGACCTCTTAATACTCGAGTGTGCAGGGTTTATCCTCAGAACCTCAGTGGTTTCACTTGCCATCACATCAAACAATAGTGGCCCCCTAGTTGACCGATTAACCCATCCAGTGGGTGTCTAACTGATGGGCCAATTCACTATTTATTATTCACTTATACATTTATTATTCATTTTTCATCTTATATCATATTGTTAACAACACCTATATTCATTTCTGATACAATTATACACATTTTCCAATTTTAAGTCATTTGTTGCAAAATCACTATTCATTTGGTCATTTTTAGCTTAGGTTGCTATTCATTTGGTCATTTTTCCAAAATCATGCTTTCCACATCTATAATCATACCAAAAATAAATTAGTTATTCCTGTAGCCATTTTATCCCACAATCATCATTGACCTATTTACAATCACCATTTCACATATCATTATCTATGTCACCATTACACATCATTTTAGGTCACCATTTCTCAAGCTACCATTCCACACATGTTATTATTAGTATTCACTTTCCTAGCATGAATTTTGCATCTCATTTCCATGTCAATGCCATACCTAGCATGCCATACACATAAATACACATGCCATCCCATACATGCACACCATTTGGCCATACATAGCACACATACCTACACTTGGTTTCTCTCACCCAAATCATGCATACAATGTTATTCTCATGCCATTAACATAGTCACGCCATCCATTTATATCAATTCCATGCTTAACCCTAAGTTTCACCATTTTCATACACATGTATACATATAAAATCATGCAAAACTATATGGCATGCATCAATTGAGTCAAGTCCAAATACCTAGGGTGTGAAAACACCCCTTTCTCCACCACTTCAAGGCCTTAAATGGTGTTCTCCTTCAACACCCTCTTTTTAACCTAAACCTAAAGAATCTCACCTTAGAAAAATTCTAAAAAATTCTATACAACTCCAAATTAAAATCTAAAACCATAGCATTTCTTAGAATAACCTAAGCTAACTAAAACAAAAATAAAAATTGAGATTAGGTCACTTACACCCAAAATTAGCACTATTTACCAAGTATCAAAATCACACTTTCTAGCCTTCTTTTCTAATTTCTATCAGTTAAATTAGCTTCAAGAGATTGTGAAGATTAAGAAGCATATATGGATTGTAGGATTTGGTGGTGGGAGGAGAGAGAAATGAAGAAAAAATAGAGGAGAGAGAATATAAAGATGGCATTAGCTTCGGGAGGTTTGGGAGGGGTGAAAGATGATTTTGGCACATGTGGCACTCCCACATGTGCACCCCCATTTATATTAGTGGGGTGGATGGCTCAAATCGTGCCACATGGCAATCTAATGGTCCGTATTGTCCTGATTTTCATTGAAACTTTAGAAATTCACATAAATTTCTCTAGACCTCCAAAAATAGCCATTTCAATTTTAAAAATCCTCGATTAGTGCCATTAAGAGACTCGTAAAATTTCAAGTCAAAATTTTGTCGACAGCTATGGTTATTATTCACCTACTAAAATAAAATATTCTAAATAAATACCAAATGGTCTCAAAATATTAAAATTCCTTCCCCACTCTATAGATTGGAATTTTTGAGATGTAGGGTATGGTATTTTCGGGTCTGTCTAAGCACATCCCGAGGCTGTCTTGGCACAACCACATTTTATGTCACTATTCACTAGTTCTTAACTTGAAATGATTTATTAGTTCTGCTAAATTTTTAAATTATTTCATTTTGTTCATTTTTTAGCCCACTAAATTTTTATGACCAATACGCCCCTTTTTGGCTTTACTAAGGTGCCCCGACTCACAAAGAGCATTATTCATGCCATGGAGGTAATGTTCATGAAATTTTGACTTACAGGCATTACACAAACCACACATTCACTTACACCCCAAGGTACCTCTCAGCCAAATGGAGTCACCCACCTAAACTTCACAAGTTCACTAGTTACACCTAAAGTATAACCACCATTCATTTCAAATACCTCAGATATCATGCCATATACACTAACTAACATGCCATAACACCATTTCAAGCCATATACACACAAATGCCTACATAAAGCTCTTGGCCAAGTGAAGAATTCACCCTTCCATGCATTCTTTTCATCCAAACATCATCCCAAACATTCATTACACACACCATTGGCTTAGTTATACATATAGTCCATCAAACTACACACATAAACCACCTAATCTAGCAATTCTGTACAAAGTTCCTAAGCATCATTCATGGCAATTCAACCTCACATGCTTTGAATGGATTAGATTTACTTATCTCACTACCAAAGGAGTTGAAATTCACTCTTTTAGCTTAAACAAAACCATCAAATCCTCCCTTTATGCCTTGATGCCCATACACACCATCCCTCTTTCAAAAAAAATCACCAAAAATCACACACTCATCTAAATCAAATTCCAATCATATAATTGTTCTTAAAATCATCAAATCCCCTAGGAAATAAAATAAAAAGGGCTGAAACACTTACACATAAAAAGTGCCCTTTTTGTTCCTCTTTGTTAACACCTTAAGCTTCTTTGAATTTTCTTGAGTTCTAGCCACTCCTATTGTAACACCCCCTGCCCATTCCTGAAGGAAATAGGCAAAGTGTGCTACTTCCCATGAGGTCACCCATCCTTGGATTTCTATAGGGACCTTTTGTTTAACACTTACCTAACTTTGACCTCGCCTACCCAATTTGTATTTTTGTCTGCTTATCCTTTTATTACTATCTATTTTTTACTGTTAAAACATCAGATTATGACTACTAGATGTTTATAGAAAATCGGACAGCATAATGGCTACCCGAGTGAAAAATCCAAAATATTCCTGCAAGAAAAACACTTCTAAAACCATTCTCAACTCAAACCTAACTCCTGGACCCTCCTGGTCCTCTAGAACATCATCAAATGTTAGCACACACAACACAGCACATAGGGTCTCAGACCTACAGACACACAGTTATAAACATGCATATTATATATCAACAACAAATCCATACAGACATATAATGTTACTAACTCAGGTTTTATACTTTACATCCCATTACCTACACTACAACTACTATACATGAGTGCATATCTACAGCAAACCAAAAGAAAAACAAAAATATACCCAAATGACTCAAAAGCAGCTACACTGGTGCGGTCTAAAGCTGATCGACCCTCAATCTACAACCTACGCATCGAAACACTAACACGCTGAGTATAAACTCAATGGGGGAATAAACCAAATATAATATGTCACAATACAAGCACGCACATGAATCATGTAACACATGACTTACATGCCAGTTACCCTATTTCACTATATCCGATTCTTTTACCAAGTTAAGTCCATATATTTAATTCTTAATCAAGTTCATTATGTTTTAGGCCCATAATAGACAGACAACACTTTAAGACATCAGATAGTGGGAATTATCCTATGCAGTGGTTCACATTTTAGACCTCAGTAGCTGTATCTACCTTACCCAATAGTATGGATCAGTCTGTAGACCTCCTAATACCAAACTAGCAAATAACGGGGATTAGTCTATAGACCTTCCAATATTTGCAAATGGGATAGCAGGGATCAGCCCCGTGGGACCTCCTAATATCTTGAATCATATCTCTAAACACCACAAGTGGATAGCAGGGATCAGTCTAAGTAGACCATCCAATACCCGAGTGTGCAGGGTTTATCTTAGAACCTCGACAACTGCACCTACCACATCCAATAGACAATAGTGGCCCCAAAAGGACTAAACTGCCTAGCAGCTGCTAACTCCCTAGTTGACTGATCAACCCATCTAGTGGGTGTCTAACTGATGGGCCAAATTACTATATAAGACTGTTATTCTTGACCTTATTAATTCTTAAGTCTGTTATGCCACTAAGTTATATGCCATGCTAAGGCACACACAAAATATGACATTTTTTTTATGGTCGTAAAGTTACTATTCATTTGGTCAGTTTACAAAATTATCACTATTCATTTGGTCAATTCTAAATTCCATGCCTTTCATAACAACAACCATATCAATCCAAATTCCTTTATTTCCTTACATGTCCACTCATAAGACATATTCCATGCCATAGAGTACATATCCATACCATTTCCTAAGTCACTACCTTATCATAACACATATATCCAACTAAGCCATTATTTCACCAAATTTCATACCAAACATGTTAATGTCATTATTCCTTTTTAAGTATGGTTTACATCCCTCATTTATATGCCATTTTCCTACCTAACATGCCATATACCTATTCATACATGCCATGTCATTCAACACACACACCATTCGGCCAAAGCACACACATACACATACACCTAGATTCCTTTCCAATTCATTATGCAAAACCTATTAATTTAAGTCC
>CANXYI010303890.1:0-11229 GCA_948208565.1 Hura crepitans | reverse complement strand
AAATGAGTGTCTATTCTTAATGTGAATGAATCTATTTTTTACCCAATAAATGCATAGGCGACTATGTGTCTGGCTACATGAAACAATGCATGTCTTGTTACTTAGATCACTCTCCTCTCAAGCTTATCATAGGAAAAGGTTGGGTTTAAGAAAAAAGTCAAGTTGTGAAGTTGTAGGCTAGGTGGTAATATGAAGTCTCTTAAATAAGTCTAGTTATGGTGATGGAAATGTTAGTGAAGGTAGGTTAAGAGGTGAACAATGGTGATGCAAAGGCTTAAGTGAAAGGTTAATTTGCCATGGAAGGCATTTAAACATATGTAGCTGAAGAGTGAATAGTGAATAAGCATCCAAATGTATGTGATTATACAATGTGGTACTCTTATTATTAGCTGATCTAAGGATTTTCCAACTAAATATTTTCTCTCAACCTCTAATTGTTGCCTAGACCATCCTTTGTGGGTTTTTTTTATCTAGCAAGGTATGCTCTAATTTTTGCCTAGGCCACCCTTTATGAGTTTTTAACTTAGCAAGGCCTTTTTTTTCATTCAACTTATCAACCTTTAGGTTAAGGCTTAGAATGTGATCATGTTGTGCTTGGTCAACTTAATCTTAACTTGCACCTTTTATGATGGCTTGATATGTTTTGGAGCTCTTGGCATAGGAGATGGAAATTTTTTTAGATCAATGAATGGCTTGTTGCGGGTGCCAACTTTATGCTCCTAGCATATGGAATTTTTTTTGATTCAAATGTCATTCTTTTGACCTTTTTGAGTACTACATTGGTGACATCCCTATTATTATTAGTCGTGAAGATTTTCTAACTAAATATTTTCTCTCAAATTTCCTTAAATTTTGCCTAGGCTGATGCCCTTAGTTGATTGACCTAGTAGGAATTAACAAATTCACTTTTTTTAATTTTTTTGAATGAGGGCAACCATAGATGAAAAAAGAATGCTCATTTGTTTGAGGCTTAAGAGAAATCTTTTGATCTTGCGAGTTTAGCACCTTCTGGCTTTTGGATTTTTTTGTGAGCAAGAACAAAAAATATTTGACTTTTTTAGTATGATTATTATGGACTTTTATGTAATGCCCATGCTCCGAGTCTCTATGAATAGTGCCACTAGGCTCGAGAAGTGCGCCCGGGGTGTTGAGTCACTTGCACAAAAACCAAGGCAGTGACACTAGTAATGAAACTTTGAGTGGCTTTAATTTGATGAATAGAGCAAATTTAAAAATTTAGCAAAACTAACAATTCATTTCGAATTGTAAGCTACCCCTCAGTGCAATAAAAAAATTTCAAATCGGGATTAACCCAGATGTGCCCAAACGGATCCAAAAATAGTGGACCTTGAAGCTCAAAATTTACACTGAGTCCACTGGTGGAAGAAATTTTTTAAATCGAAGGTCATTAGCAAATTTTTGTAATTTTTAGGTTGGCATGCAAATCAAGGTAGTCTAAAAACTACCCTATTGATGGAATTTGGGCACAAAAATTTATGTGCAGGTAAAGGGGATTAAAATAGGAATTTTAAAGCAAATAGTGTAATTTTTGGAGGTCCGAGTGAATTTTGGTGAATTTTCAAAGTTTTCCAAAAAATGGAGATGTGTCGGGGGTAGCCCGGGTGGCTGTGGGATGCACCCATAATTTTCCAAGAGGCCTAACAGCCTTGCCAAGTGGCAAGGGTGAATGCCAAGTGGATAATTATACTTAAACAAGAGGAAGGAAATTCCTCCATTGCTATAGTGGGTAGTGACGCCACAACAGCTTGAAAAGGGAGTTTCTTCTTCTTTCTTAAAGCTTTCCTGGAGTTTCTAGGTTCTAAAAATTCCTTTGGAATGCTAGTGAATTTCCAAAAGTGGAATAAAGGCAAAAGGAGCATTTATGAAGAAATTAAAAATCCCCAAAGGTCCTGTGGTCAGAACTAGTCCAACAAGGGAAATGGTGAGCTTTTATGGCCTTTCTTTGAATGTATTATGTATACTAAACTTGAGCTTGAATACATAAGTAATTGAATTATTGTTGGCATGAACATATGTAGTGCATAGCTTAAAAAGGGGCATGAAATTTATTCAAGTAATGGTATAAAAAGCAAGTTGAAAATGACTTAAAACTAAATTAGCAATCATGTATAAAAAGTGGCTTAAAACTTTACCCATAAGGGCTATAGATTGTAAATATAAACTGTGCTTATTTGTATGCCTTCGAGGGCTAGTGTTATGATTATGTATGATGGCAATTGCGCTTATCATTTGTCCTTGGAAATGGCCTAGATATGTTTAGCTTTGGGCCTATGAATGTACTTAATAGGATGTTGAAAACTGTGCTGTAATTGGACTTAAAATAGTCCCAGAACTGTGTCTTGAAAAGTTGTTGAAATGCCTTGTAATTGTCCATTTAACCATTACTTGAACCAAAAATGTCAATAGATAGAAAGTGTTAGTTTCCTGAGAACTAATGCAATGATAAATTATAACATATTAAACCTTATATATTGGTAATAATAGGACTTAATATTATTTTGGGATTTTTACTCGATAAAGCCAAAATGTGGCCATACCAGATTGGCTGAAAAATAAATGGTGTGATAAAATTTATAACTATTTGTTATTTCAACTTAAATATTATAAAAACACTTTTGGTTAATAAATAGACTTAAAAAGAGCTACTTGGCCTATTAGTTAGACACCTGCTGGATGGTTGATAGGTCAAGTTAGGGTTTGTGCTGCTACTAGTTGTCTAATGTTTAGGCAGTAAATCTTATTAATGGCTGGAGAGGCCAATGGGATGATCTCCATTATGTCACCTAGATGTGAGATCTTATTTGTAGCTGGGGAGGCCTACGGACTAATCTCCATTATGTCACATTTCTGATGATGTTTATTTGTGGCTGGGGAGGCCTTTGGATTGATCTCTATTATGTCACACAAATATTATTTAATTGTGTCTAGAGAGGTTACACACTGATCTCTATTATGGCACACATGCTAGTGCAATGGCGTAGGTCTATAATGGAGACCACTGCACTAGTTTATTTTTCCTTTAGATTTAGTGTTTTTAAGTGTCGTCTTCCTAGTCGAGCTAGTGAATTAAATCAAGTGAATAATCAAAATGGTTATGGAGATAAAAATTAAGAATGATTGGATCATATTTTATGAGAATTGATGAATTACAGACCTAGGGCATTTTGGTCATTTTACAGTTGTGTCTTTAAATAAATTGATTAATGTAAAGTATACATGCTATGAATGTTAATAACTACTTTGAATAATTTATGTGAGCCAAAAAGGTTATTTCATAACATATAAATACCTTAGGGGTATTTTAGTAATTTTCCACTAATAATAAATGAAGGCCTAAAATGGTATAGTTTTGAGCATTATATGGCTAATAATGACCAAGTACATAAATTACATGACTTGGGATAAGTAATTAGATAATTATGTGACAAAAACACCTTAAGGGTAAAATGGTAATTTTGCATGATAGCACTTTAAATGGAACTTGGTTCGTCACTACAGCATAAAATAGGGATTCTATGCCTGAATTAATTACTGGACATGGTTTTAATGATTAAATTCACCACCAAGTATTTTTATACTCAGCATACCTATTTCGGTGCGCAAGTGCCCAAAATAAGGACATCACCTCGTATAACTTGCGATGGAGTTCAGAGGTCATTTTGAGAAGGTGGAACATGTATTATGAGTAGATGTTGCACTCTATATACTTAGGTGGGGAAAATAGTTATGATGTATATAAGAGGCACATGGTAAATTTTGTATATATATCAAACCATGCTGTAGGTAACCAGGAGATGATTTCTTTTATGTATGTATGCTTTGTGTTGTATGTTTGTGAGCCTGAGGTTTTGTATGTTTTATTATGACTTGAGGCTTGTGATTATTGTGCAATAGAAAATGTGGATAGGATGATAATTGGGGGACCAGAAGGGTCAAGGAGATATGTTATATAATACTGAAGTGTGTGTAGGTGGAATTTGAATTATTGGTTAGTGACTAGGGTAGCTGCTATGCTACCAGATTTTAGATAATACCCGATTGAGTTAGATTTTTTCTATAATGGCTAAAGCATGATGATATAAACTTATCTGGATTATAAGAACTGACTTGAATGATTTTAAAGTCAGTTGGAGTTGTCCAATGCGGTATAAGTAAAAGTTAAACGAATGAACTTGGGGAAAATTTTAGGATGGGTAACTTGACGGGAAGTGCACCACTTATTAGGTTCCTATGGGAATCCAATAGGGGGTGTTACATTTTAGGCTTTAAAGATAGTGATACAAAATGAATTTGACATCATAAGTTTTGGAGCCTGTAAAGTTTGGACTTCTTTTAAGATTCAAACAAAAGGCATTCTTTTGGTTGTAGTTACACCTTAACTTGTTATTTTCTTTCTTTCATCTTAGATTCAAGGATATTTCTCATGTTTTAGTAGGAAAGATCAAGTTTTAAGCTTCAAAATTGTAATGACCTGAAAATTTTGACTATTATGAATATTACTTCTCGGGATGAGTAGTGTTTCTCGAAACCCAAGTCACACTAAGTAGTCTATCAGGGAGTATTAATTATGAGAGAATTTTGGGTAAAGTTTGAAGTTAATTTGAAGTCATTTGGATGGCTAAAAATGATAAACAAGTTTTTTGATAGTGTCCTATGAATAATGTCATAAGCAAAGCTAAATTATAAAATAAATAAAAAGTTGCTTAAAATAATTCAAGAATTATATAACCTGACACTTAAATATTCTAGTAAGGATATTAGCATTGGATTCAGAATTTTTAGATATCGAAAAATAATTCTTTCAAACATTTAATTGAGTAATTAGGTTGATTTTCTCGGTTCCCTTCATTTTCTGAACTTGAGATTTTGGTGATCTATAGATCCTTTATTTATCTAATTTTTAGAGGTGTTAATTGGTGATATTGGATTCTCAAGAGGGGCAAAAATAAACCCGAAAGAAAGGAAAAATTAAATATCTCAAAAACTATAAATACCCAATTAATTCTTTTCTTTCTCATTTTTTTCCTTTCTTTCTTCCCATTTCTTTTTCTCTCCTTTTTGGCTGGAACCATACTGGCCCCCTCTCCTCTCTTTTACTTCTTTATTTGACATTACCCACCTCTAAAAATTGTGATAGACTAAAAGCTCATGTCAAAAGCTTTCCATAAACACCAAAATCACCCGATTTGGCTGAACAGTTCGAGAGAAATTGCGTAGAGAAACCCGAGGTGAATAGTAACCATTTTTCATTCGGGAAAGAATTTTTGAGTTTTGACATTTTTGCTAGGTTCATTAAATGCCTAAGATTTGTTTAATGTCCTTGTTTTGATTTTTTTGTAGTCTATGTGATTTTATATGATTTTAGCTAAATCTTGACTGTTTGAACTTGTAGGTAAAATGTCAATTTATGATTTTTGAGGTAAAAAAAAGGCATGAAATGACATTAGGCATATCACACAATGTCATTAAGTACATGTAATCACATTAATATGCCTTAAATGCATAAATAAATGATCATTTGTAAATTTGACATAATATGTAATATTTGCCTTTAATGCATTTAATAGGATTTGATATTATAAAAATTATTGGAATGTTAAATTATGTAATATACATTAAGTATGAGTTAACGAATGCTATGTGTGCAGATATGTGGAGGCCCAATGGCCTTAACAAGGTATATGTGTATATATGTGTGTTTATGTTATATATAAGGCATTGTGAGTACATACATGGTTTATAAAATGCTAATGGCATAACTAATGTTGTGTGGAGATTCATATGCATGTATGTGACTTTAAGGGTGGCTGAATGCCGCTTGGACATGTGAAATGCTATGTGCACATGATATACGCTAAATAAAACATAATATCAATAAATGCCATTTTTAGCATGATGTGACCATATTATAAGTGAGACGGATAGATGCCTAACCTACATGATATATGCATTGCAATATATATATGAATGCTATAAATGGTTATTAGATATAACTTATAAGTGTTGTGCTTGTATGTGTTTATTAGTAGCCATATAAGTTGCATTTGATATGCTAAGTGCCTAAATTATGCTATATTGAGAAATTTATTGCATGGACATGTTTTATGATTTAAATGCATGCTTATGAATTATGAAGAAATGATATAAAATGTGTTTTGTCCTCGTGATATGGTTAAGCCATGTAATGTACATAGCAAGTCTTGATAAGCAATTTTGCCTAAAATATGGCCATATGCTTGAATGGAACATTCATGGGACTTGAGCAATGCACTTGAGTGAGTGATGGTTGATTACACTTTAGTATGGCATGAATGTAATGATAATGTATATGTTAGTGTGTAAAAGTAAAAATGAGATGTTTATATGTTTATGTATGTATATAAGTCTAAGTTAGCTACATAACTCTTTTTCATGATACATGAAATGGATATAAGTTAAAGGCCTTGTTATATGCATAGTAATAAGTATGAACCCATGATGGATATGTTAAAATAAGTAATAGTTGCTATCTTTGTTAATAATAACTAAAATGGCAGAACATGATTAGTTTAGTTATGCCTATACCATTAGACAAACCAGTTTGGATAGGTTGATTGATCAACCATGATATTAACAGCTACTAGTATACCTTTATGTATGAGACCTATAGGTCACCTTGTTATGCTAACAAGACAAGCATTCGGGCAAGATACCATGTATCCAATATCTAGCCTTGGATAGTTGTCTTGATAGTATGGGCATTAATTAAACTAATAACTATCATCATTAATGATGACGTAATATAACCTAATATATGATCTCATTTTCATGGCATGCATATAAAGCAAGACATATGGAAACATCCTATGTGCTTATAGATTGTGCATGTGTGATAACATACATAAGTGAGTTGATATCATATGGATTGTTATGTTTACTATGTCATGATGATGAGTTGTTTTGAAGAGATGTATAATGATCATGTCCTTCAGCCTATTGCTTGCTCTATAATATATAGGAACATGTATATGTTATATCATGTGATTAATGCATGTTGCATGACATATAAGTTTTTTCAACATAATGTCCATTGCTAATGCATATTTAAATGCATATCTGAATAAATATAAGTGTGCATATTAAAGTGATTCACCACAAAGCTTTATGCTTAGTGCATTGCTTGTTTTTGTAATGCGTAGGTTGAGGAAAAGTACAGATTAGAGTTAAAGCCTCTACACCATAGGAGATGTGAAAAATTGCCCCTCTAGGTATATTTTGTTTCTTTTGTAAATGTATAATGACGTAATAGCATTTATAATATGCTTGTGATCTAATAGAGGGATTGGACATGATCTATGTAAACTAGTTTGGTTCTATAACTTTAAGTGATATATGTTTTTTGTAAACTTTTAACACAATGTTTTAAATTACATTGCATGACTTTTATTATATCTCTTGCTTCTACATGTGATGAGTGCTACTGAGGGTGCTTGAGGCAGATTGAGTTTTTAAATAATGTTTTGATGAGCTTGAGGAATTGTTTTATATGATATGTCATTCTGATGATTTTAAAGGGTCAGGAGGACCCAAGTGGTTGAGAAATTATTTTATCATGATTGTAGAAGTTTCTTTAAAAAAGGTACTATTTGGAAAAGTGTCTCAGTACAGCTATTATGTTGACAAAATTCCAAGATATAACCTTGCTAGTTACCTCATAATGCATGCCAAAATTATTTTCATGTTTTTACATCTTCTTATGTTTTAAAATATCTGTTTGGTTTTTGTATATGGATTTTAGATACTGTTATTCATTGTGTATGCCTGCTATTCAATTTGATGTACGAAACAGGTGGCAGGCATCACACTTTAGTGGTATCGGAGCTCTAGTTTAGGCTTTCCTCTAGACCTATGGGTTACATAAGAGTACTATAGTTTGTATAATGTTTACATGATTATACTCTATATATGGTGGTGTATAATCTATCTTCCTTGCCTACAGGCATAAAGATGAGTTATAGTATAACTCGAGATGAGGAAGAGGAGGTAAAGAGCCATACTCCTACCATAGTAGCACAAGGAGGTGCTCGATTTGTGAATAAGGCTCCTAGTGATATGGGACGTGCGGTGCCCAGGTAGTAAGACCCACCAGTCTGGTTGGTGACCATGATGGATTCAGTGAGATAGGTGATAGCGACTGCTATGGCTACTCCTACTATAATTGCTATAGCATAGCAAGCAATTCCACCTCCTGCACCTTAAGAGCCACAAGCATTTTAGAGAACCTACAGAGAGCGCCTGCTAAAGTACGAGGTAGAGTTCTTCAAAGGAGTTAAGGTGGATAATTCCAGTCGAGTAAAGTATTGGTTAGACTTGATAGTAAAGATTATATAACAGCTTAGATGTGCTCTAAATGAGAATACAATGTGTGCCATCTCTTTGCTATCAGAGAAGGCATTAAAGTGGTAGGAAACCATCACGGAGTATAAGGTGGCAGAGGATTTGACCTAGGAGTTTTTGACAAGGGAGTTTAAGAAGTATGTCTTAGAGTATTACCTAGACTAGAAGTACTAGGAATTTTATAGATCTTAAGTAGAGGCATCAGACCATAGCTGAGTATGAGAAAGAGTTTCCACGGTTGAGTCATTATGCTAAAGCAGTTGTTGCTATAAAAGAGGATATGTGTAAGAAGTTTAAAAAGGGGCTAAACTTGGATATTAGGTATCAGGTCAACCAAATGAAGATCTAAGACTTCTCAACTTTAGTGGTTTCACGTCAGATAATAGAGATGATTGGTTAGTTAAGATAGAAGCGAGATAGCTTCAAGAATCAATCATATAGCCAAGGACATAGTAGTTCTAGTTATAACACAGACAAAAAGTAAAAAAGTCAGTAGTCCAAAAATTGGTAGGACAGGAAGCATGAGCAGAGTCAGAGATTAGGCTTGGGATCTAGATCATAGTCTAGGCAATAGGCACAAGCTTTAAGTGTACCTAGATCTATAGTAGGTAGTGCTTTGACACTAGAGTGCAAGATTTGTCACATGATGCACAAGGGAGTGTGTTAAAGGATATTACAAGATATTTGCTGGAGTTTTGGCAATAGAGATCACCTCTAGAAATATTTTCCTAGGTGGCCCCAAGAGTTATCATAGAGGTGAGACTAGAGAGAGATCAGGAATAGAGCTGGGCCAAGCTAGAGAGATGAGATTGGGAATAGAACTCTAGTGGGGCAGTATGCCATTAATGTATGTGAAGAGGTAGTGGCTATAGATGTTATTACGATTACATTCCATATCTTTAATTTACCTACTTTAGCACTAACAGACATGGGGTCCACACATAATTATATATGCATAGCACAAGTTTTAGATTAGGGCTTAGAGTCAGATGGACTTGGTTTTAACATGATGGTTAGCAATCCGATTGGATAGCACATCATAGTTAACAAGGTTTATAGAAATTATCCTTTGTTAATACAAGGACACATTTTCATAGCAAATCTCATGTAATTTCCATTCATTAAGTTTGATCTTATTAGTTGGCCAAGTATCATACCATGATGGACTGCAAAAGGAAGAGGATCATATTGATAGATGATAATGGGTTAGCAATGATAGTAAGAGGTGAAAGTTCATATTGCACAAGCAATATAGTGTCAGTAGTTTTAGCTAGAAGGTTGATGTGGAAGGGTTGTCAAGGCTATCTTGCTTATGTGGTTGACACCTAAAAGGAAGTATCAGAAGCAAGTGAGATATTGGTAGTGGCAGCATTTAGAGACATTTTCCCAGATAAGCTTTCGAGTTTGCCACTAGAATGAGAGTTAGAGTTTGGGATTGAGGTTATGCCAGGCATACCACCAGTGTTTATAGCTCTATATTGGATGGCTCTAGTGGAGTTGAAAGAGTTAAAGGTTCAGTTGCAAGACCTCATTGACAAAGGTTTTATTATATCAACTATTTCTCCTTAGGGAGCATTGGTCTTGTTTGTCAAGAAAAAAGATGGTTCTTTGAGATTGTGTGTAGAATACAAGTAGTTGAACAAAGTCACAATCAAGAACACGTACCCCTTGCCATGGATCGATGATCTTTTTAACTAGCTTAAGGGAATGGGTGTCTTCTCTAAGATCAACCTTAGATTCAAGTACTATCAGTTGAGAGTGAAGGAAGCAGACATACACAAGGCAACTTTTTGGATAAGAGATGGTCACTAAGAGTTCCTTATGATGCCATTCAATTTAACTAATACACTGGCCGTATTCATAGACATCATGGATAGGATCTTTAGACCATTTCTCTATTAGTTCATGATGGTCTTTATATATGACATTCTAGCATACTCCAAGAATAGAGATAATCATGTAAGGCATTTACAGACGGTTCTTTATGTTTTGAGGGAGGAGAAACTCTATACCAAGCTTAGTAAGTTTGAGTTTTAGCTATAGGAGGTTTCATTTTTGGAACACATAGCATCTGCAGATCGTATAAGGGTTAATCTAAGCAAGATTCAAGTAGTTATATAGTGGAAACTATTGAGGAATATGATTGAGATTTGAAGTTTTTTGGGATTAGCCAGGTATTACATAAGGTTTGTTAAAGGGTTTTCATTGATTGTAGCTCCTATGACATGTCTTCTAAAGAAAGATGTGCCATTCTTATGGGATAACAAGTGTCAGGAGAGCTTTAACAAGCTTAAAAGTATGCTGATAGAGGTGCCAATCTTAGTACAGTAAGAGAAAAGGAAAGAGTTTACTGTCTATAGTGATGCATCATTAAATGGGTTTCACTGTGTTCTCATGCAAGATGGCAAAGTGGTTGCCTACGCTTTATGATAGTTGAAATCGCATGATAAAAACTACTCGACATATGATTTAGAGCTTGCTACCATTTTGTTTGCTTTAAAGATATGGTGGCATTATCTTTATAGGGAGAAGTGCTACATCTATATGGACTATAAGAGTTTGAAGTATCTACCGATGCAGAAGGAGCTTAACTTGAGGTAGAGGAGATAGATGGAGTTAATTAAGGACTATAGTGGCCTTATTGACTACCATCCCAGAAAAGCAAATGTTGTTACAGATGCCTTGAGTTGAAAGCTTATGTCAACCTTAAAGGCTAAGAGAATTAGCTTGAAGCTATAAGATAATGGTGGTCTGTTAGTTGAGTTACATGTGCAGATGGGCTTAGTTCAAATAGTCAAGGATTCACAGAAAGAAAATTAGAGTCTTTTAAGT
>CANXYI010303873.1:0-12166 GCA_948208565.1 Hura crepitans | reverse complement strand
TGAAACCTACAAATAAGTTTAACTAGAACTCTCCTTAGAAACCTCTTAAGGGGATTATTGGCAATAGGTTTAAGCATACGCTCACTTGTAATACTCGCTCTTTTTGATAATTAGTCATACATAAGGAGTAAGTGTTACAATTGTTGTATCAAAGCAGGTTTTGTGGTTCTAGGATTACAGTGTCTACACATGCTAGTTCTACATAAGCGTATGCCTAGATCTTGATGCTTGTGCTTATCTAGTTAAAGCCCTTTAATAGGCATAGAAGGGGACCATTAAGCATGCTTCAGACCCCTATCAATGTTATGAATAGAGCAGAGATGAAAATTATATCTCTTCTATAAAGCTACCCCTAGCAGCATATTCATGGCTTGCCTTAAAACATGAGATTTTTCATCAATATTTTATTGAGGTATTCAAATCCATAGTAGGAGTTATATCTTTGATAATTATCACCTGTTCTATTGTTCTTACCTTTAGTGGTGGTACGGGGACCCTTAATAGATAAACTATGAATGTATTAAATCAGAATGGTAAAAGAGGAAGAGAAAACCCTATAATGGTTACATATTGGTAGGAATTGATGGAATTGGTATTCAAATAGTTGTGAAGTATTTCTAGTGATAGTTTAAAATACATGGTTGGATATTGGAAATGAGAGCCTCTTAGTGGTAATAATGTTCACCAATGACACTTTAAATTATTCTAGGTTTAAAGAGGAGATCGGTAGGCATCTAAGAGTGCTGATGTAAACCTTGATAAAGAGTGAAGGTATATCAAGTTAAGAGGTGTAAATTTAGAGATGAAGGGGGGTTCCTAAGAGTTTTCCATGTAATTAGTGCCACCCACCAGATTGGTGTCGGAGTGAAGCACAAAGTGTATTAAGGCACTTCTCTTAGTAAGGAGGTAAGCATAATCAGAAGATTAATAGCGATAGTTGTACTAGAAAGACAAGTGGTACCATACAGGGAAGATGTTGTAATATGATGAGCTTAAGGGTGGGAGGCATGTGTCCACATAAAAGGAGTTAAACTAAAGTAGTATGGGTAGATGGAATCACTAAGAAATTGTGGTTACGTATTTGATTAACTCCTTTAAAAAGCCTTTTTTGTAACACCCTTTACCTAACTATACAAGAAACTAGGCAAGGGACATCACTTCTTAAAGGTCACCCATTCTAGGATTTCCCTAGGTAGCTTTCATTTTACTTTTACTAAATTTCTATTTATATAATATTTTAAATCATTTTAGTAGAACTAATGAATTTTAGGTCACTAATAAAAGTATAACATCCATGTATCCCATTAAATAGAAATTATTATCATTACATTGATGTTTATGTGCACTGAATCTTTTTTTGTAATTTTCACCAGTGTCTTAATAATAATCTTGGTTTTCTACCTATAAAACCCACATTAACATGCACGAACGTCTTTACATACAATTTACATTTCAATATGATGATGAAATCTTACTAGACAACCTCCGACTACACTACTAATTGTTTTACACCGTAGGACAATATTACTACCTATGCATCAGACAATCGATACATTAAGTATACACTCAGTGGTGAATTTAGGGAAATATGCATTGTATCATAAAGTCATTTATACACACACCAATAGTTCAATCAAACATTATATTAATATCTATATGTTTTTTTGTACTTATATTGTCTCTTTATGTTTTGTATTACTTTTGGTAAATAATTTTGGTATTAGTTATATTAAAATTATTATTATAAGCTTAGAAAATAAAGACAAGTTTCCTCTAGCCACTATTAGGTTAAATTCCTTCCTTCCTTTCTCACATCTATGTCCTCTTTGCTCTAGCCCATTTACTATTTTGTTTTACATTATTCTATCCAAAATTTAATCAATTATTTGATTTCTGTGATTAAGTGATTTGCTTTGGTCCCAATTCGCTAGCTTACACTTTTATCTTTACTTTATCATCGTTCAATACATCATTTTATCATGTAGTTTATTTGAAGGATAATTTTATTTATTTATGTCTCTAGAAACCCCTTTTTTTACATTTACTTTCATTGCCTACTAGAAATATCCAAATTATGTAGATCATTTGGATTTTATTATGATTCAATTCTGCCTATCAAGTACTCTCTTTCAGGTTAGTCCTTACTCTTAACTGTCTTACTCATAGGTTATTTAGTATATCATCTTTCATATCCCATTAATTTTATTATAGATCATTAAAATCAACTAAATATTTTGTTAAGTTCATTTCAAGCCCATAAACAACACATAATTCCTAAGTCACTAGATATTGGGAATTATATTGTGCAGCAATCCCCATTTTGGACTTCAGTAACTGCATTAACCTAGTCCAAAAATCAGATAAGTCAATAATAGCAATCATGTTGTATAGTGGCCCACATTCTAGACCTCAGTGCCTATATACACACTTTGTCCAGTAGCAGGGATTAGTTTATAGGAACCTCTTAATACTAGACTAAAAGATAGTAGGGATTATTCTATAGACCATGTAATATCTGTAAAGGGATAGTAGGGATCAGCCCTGTGGGACCTCCCAATATCCTAATACTCATTAGCCAAAACTCTGTTGGGTAATAAGGATCAGTCCTATGGGATCTTACAAATATCCATAGCATACATGCTCATGCTTAGCAACTACACCTGCTATATAGAGGCTAAAATCCATTTAGATACAGCCTTTAGTAGCTGCTAATCCCTAGTTAATCGGTCAACCTATCCATTATATGTCGATCTGATGGGTCAAATCATTTCTCTTATTTCATGCATATTATTACAAGTCTTTTAAACCACTATTTCCACATTATATTTCACATAATCAATATTGGTGCACTAACGCATCTTATTTTAGGTATAGGTCCTTTTTTTGCTAGTTACTATTTAGATGGTTCTTTTTCATAATTCACTATTCACCTGGTTATTTCTTCCAATTCACTATTTATATGGTAATTTTCTATGTGGCTTTATTCATATGGTCAATTTCCATTTTACATGTCCCATATCATTTCACATGATTTCTATCATTTACCACCCTTATCATTATCATTTTATCATATACCATTGATTCCTTGCACTAACTATCTCTTTTTTATTCTTCATAATTTCTTTGAGTAATATAATTAAATCAATTTTACCATTTCTAGAAATTTACTTCTTATTTATTTTAAGGCCACTATTAACTCTTAGTAATTATAATTCATAATTTATGACCTTTCCTTTCCTCATCATAGTTACTTGCATTATTTTCCTGCTATTATTTAGCAATGTCTTATTTATATATTATGCACATATATTGGTTAGTCAAGTAAGTGTATAGCTCCTTTAATTCTTAGGTCATTATTTTAAGTAATCGTTACTTGATTAGTTTCTGTATCTTATAGTCTTACACCTCATTAGTCATTATTTTTACTCATAATTTCATCATGATACTTATAAGTACATTTGATTCACCATCAAAGCATATTAATTCATTTCCATGGCATGACTCACATATTTAATCCTTTTATTTCATTTTGATGTTCATTACATCCCCTTTTTCCTTCCTTATCATATTTTTTTCTACTTGTTTCTCATGATTTACAGTTCACATAATTATGTTTTATCTCACCCATTTATTACTTTCTCTCTCTCTCTAATAATAATGACCATTGTCTGGATAAATCACATATAATGTCTATTTCTTACTTACTTAATTGGTCTTATCTCTACTTATCATGTTAACACCTATTACTTCTCAATTCCTACCAAGTTATCATACATCCCAAAAATTGCCTCTCACTCACATAAAACTATATTTTATCCTTAGCCATTTTTCCAATTTCTTTCCCTACTATCATATCAATTTAAATGTTTGCCATGTTACCATTAATTTCATGCTAATTATACCACATTAACACTAACACATACACCTAAGCATTACCACAATTAGCCTACCCTTACAATCTCACACTCATGTTGATTCTATTCATTTGTTCACTCACAATTATTTAGTTCTTTTTCCTAAGGTGATTTCCATGTTTATCATAATCAAACACATAAACACATTCACAATTAACCATTTCTATGCACACATACAAACATTTAAATTCCACAACACGCAAATACAATGCAAGTTTCCATTAAATTCAATTACAATGGACTCCATGTTATGTTAAAGCAACACCAAAACAATTGATTTCCTCTTCCTCCATCCTTCTCCACCATTTTTCTACATACCATATTAAGGTTCCAGCTTAGAAAATTCTTACAAAATCTTATGTAACTCAAAATTGAATTCTTTCTTCACAAATGACATCTACACCTCAAATACTCTCTAAGAAAAATAATAAACTGCAAAAAGAATCACTTACCCACCAAAAAGTCACCATTCACTCCATACTTATAAATTCAATTCTGAGTAACATTTTAGAGTTCTATCACTTGGAACATGTTCAATGGATTATAAAGGTTAGGATTTATATACTTTTCTTAAGTTTTTACAGTGTATAGAGAGAGAAAATAAGCAAAAAGGATAGGGGCTTCCATGGAGAATGGCATTGGCTTTTCATGGAATTTGGGAGGAGATGACTTCTTTTCATCCCACACACACACGCGCGCACACTCTTACGTATTAGAAATATGTATGGCCCCGATCGCACCATTTATTGATCAGATGGCCATAAATAATTATATTTTCCTTTAAATTTTTAAAAATTTTAAAAATTTTTTAGACTTCCAAAAATCATTGCTTTTGTGCTAAAAAATCCTTAATTAGGCCTATTAAAAACCCGTAAAATTTCAAGTCAATTTTTTTGAGAACTATGGTAACTATTCACTTGCGTAATTCAAAAATTTTAAATAATTATCAAAGGACATCAAAAATTAAAATTCCTTCAGTGATGAACTCATTGGAATTTTTGAGCTTTAAGGTGTGTTATTTTTAGGTCCATTCAGGCACTTCTCGAAGTTATCCCAACACAACCTCAACTAAGCTCACTATTCACTAGTTCTCAGCTTGAAACAATTTAATGGTTCAGTTAAAATTTTTAATTCACTCATTTTCACCATTTTCATCTATCAAAGTTGTTTGACAAAACTCCTTTCTGGCTAGTATATAGTCCTTCAGTGTTCTAGGAGATACTATACAGAGCTCGAAAGTACTGTTCATAAATTAATGATTTTTCAGGCATTACATCTTTTTTAGGAGATACCTTAAGTAAAAAGGGTTCGTTGATTTCCTAACCTCACAACTATAGTGAATTCTTTTCATTTGTAGTGTTCCATAAGTTAATGGTTTAACTAATTAGCGGAAGTAAAGTTTGGAGTGGTGGAAGACATAAGAATAATAATAAAGTTTAAGCAAGACTCTTTTTGTTCAATTAAATGATGAAAGCCTAGGTAATGAAATTTATGGACACGTAAATCATTGAGACAAGCCCCAATGTTCAAAAATCTTTAAGTTAAAGGAAATTGATAATATAGAAAAAAATATAGTAGCCCTTGTGTAAAATACATAACAGATATCAAGAAGTATCGAGCTTAGAGATATGATAATGGTGACTAGAAAATTGGAAGGAATATATTAGCAACTGAAATAGGTGCTAGGAAGTAACCCCATACCTCAGACACCTTTTGGGTTGTTTAGATTAATCCAAGTCCCTACTTAGAAGTTAGGCCAAGCCATTAGAAACATAAGTGATAAGGTCACCTAATGCCTCATGAGAGAGGATACAATTTAAGCATTAGCAAATTAATTGATCAAGTTAATAACATTCCTGTTGATTAGAGCAAATTTTTCCATTAGGAAACTAACAGAGTTATACAATTTGGATCTATCCTTAGATTCTAGTAGGAACCATATGAAGCCTTTGGTAATAGGGACTCTAGTTAGCATAGTAGTCTACAAGAGGGTGTCACCTAATCTTAGAAGGATGCGTGATATGTCTAGGTAGTATTACAAAAAGGGCATGAACTTGACCTTATACATAGCCTATCATAGTAGAGTTAGTAAGAATTCAGACCCAACTTACTTATAAAAAAGAGTTTATAATCATATAAAGTAGAATAATCAAAAGCTCAAGAAGTAGAATCACTCCCCAAATGGGTGTTACATGACTAGTTATGGATAAAAGACGATGAGATCGATTTGTATTTTATGAATTTTTCCTTTGGTTAAATTGGGCCTACATGTCATAGCCTTCTTTCTTATTTCTCTATTGTATTTCTCTTCTCATCTAATTCCTCTAACATGTAATGTGAGGTCTTCTAATTTATATGATACATAATTAGATTGCATGGAGAGGAAGGCCCACTAAGAAGGACTAAGAAGAAATAAATAGAAGTGTTTTCTTTTTATTTCTGATTGGGTCTATAATTAATGTATAACTACATAGGGTCTAGCCTAAATGTGTTTCTTTTGGCTCAAGGAAATCAATGTAGTAAAAGTCCATAGCTAGATCACATATTTAATGTGATTAAATAGCTTATGTGTGATATAATGAGATTAAATATGCACATGCATGACAAAAGCATGAAAAATCCCTTTGCAATAGAATACCAAAGTATGTAGCCATAATGAGACTTAATTGGATGAAATCCTTTAATAATATAATACTTACAAGCCTTCTGTTAATATAAGTTAATCTAAAGTTCGCCTTAATATTAGATTGTTGAGCATACTTAAGCCTATGGTAAATTGGATATGTTTAAATCATAATAATGGGTCAATCTTAGCATGTTTTGTTAGTTTGTTAAGCATATCATAAGGCAAGATTGGGGAAATAAGTTTGTGATATATATCAATCATGTATTGATGATCTAATGATCAATAGTTGCATCTGATGTAATTGGAATATAATGCCTACCATTTAGTTAACGGTTAGCCTTGTTAAGCATACTCAAGGCTTTAACTTTAACCAAAATGGATACTAACCAACTAAAAGAGATTCCAAAAGGTTTTCTTGGATCAATTAGTGAGGATTATTGGTTTGTAATAAAATACTTAGAGAAATGTACGATTTTAAAGACTTTAAAATTGTTGCTTGCATAGACATGATCATACTCTAAATTGCTTTCATTTTCATATACAACATCACTGCCATAATGTCTTCAAACTTAAGTTTATACCAATATTGACTAAAATGACTTTGAAATCATAGAATAGTTCTTAGAAGTAATAAGATAGATATATGTTAGACATATATATTCCACCATATTTGATTGATGAAATTTTAGTTGCATGTTAGATACTTCTTCAAAAGCATGTGGGGATGGTAATATGATTGCTTTTATATCTTCTAAACTTTAGAATGAGCATAAGCATGTGATGCCTAGATCATCAAATATCATCTTATGAAATAAAAGATATGTGATATCTAATACATTATTTCATTTAAAGATAATGGAGGACACTTTAAGAGTTGAAAGTGTTAAGCTTCAATTCCATAATTTTATGATATATTAGAATTAAGAGTTAATTCCATAATCACAAAAACATGGTAAATCTAACCAAGAATTTTTTATTGGGAACATAATTTATAGTCTAATTAGTGAAAAGCCCATGGATGTAGAAAAAGACTAGTCTTAAAACTAAGAATTGCAAAGCTTGCCTTATATCTCTAATAAAGAATGAGCATGTGATGATTTAAGTTCATGTATTGATATTATTGAGATTAATACATGTAGGGATGATGTGGACCTATAAGTAGCAAATAGAGTAAGAGTTGTTGCATTAGCTATAGGAATATATCATTTATTGTGTTAGAACTTGATAATTGTTATTTTGTTCCTTCCTTAAACAAGAACCTTCTTTCTTTATCTTGACTTATTCAAAATGATTTTGATATTAACATTAATAAGAGCAATGGTTGCTCAGTTTATAAAGAGAATGTTTTATATTGTCACGGATTTAATGTTAATGGAATTTATTTTCTTAATAATCAAAAGGAACTCTATTATATTAATACCAAAAGATAAAAAGTGGACAACTTGAAACCTTTTTTCTTGTGGCACTATTGTAGAGATTTATGTATTTTTACCAGGGACGAGAGTGATTAGTGGAGTCACCACCTGGCCTCTACACCAGGACTACTAATCTTCTGCATTAGAAAGGTTCAGAATTTCAGATCTTATTGATGCCCTAATAATATGCCTTCTTTGTATATTGTAAATTTTATCAATCCCTTATTATTTCAAGCATGCATTTATATTTAAAGTATTTATGTCACTTTTGCATGTATGAAAATAAATTGTAGTACTTAAAGAATATAGTAATGTCTATTATACATCCAAAAATCGGGTCATTGATTAGTTATTATTTGTCCTGACAATTACCTATAATTCTATAGGAATTGGCAGTAATTACCTAACTTTCTTCTCTAGGAGATTGGCCTTCACTAAAATACATTTGCTTGTGACTTTTAATTAAGGAAGTATAAACCCATTTTATTAGAAAACACCGATTAATTATATATAAAAATTAGGACTGTGCAAAACTGAATCGGAACCAAAAACCGAATCGAAATTTTGACAATTTGGTCTATTTGGTTCAATTTTTTAAGTTTTCAATTTTTTGGTTCGATTCTATACAGTAATTTCAGTTTAATCTATTCAGTTCAGTTCTTGAAGGGAAAAATTGAAAGAACCGAACCAACCGAACTTATTAAAATGATGTCATTTTGATATAAAATAGTGTCATGTTGCTATAAAACGGCGTCGTTTTTAGAGTTTTATATATAAAAAAATAAAAATTATATAAAATTTCAGTTAATTCGATTTTTTCAGTTTGGTTCTATAAAAAAAATCGATTTTTTTAGTTTGGTTCTCGTAAAATTTTCGATTCGTTTAGTTCTTAAAATTTTAGAATTTCGGTTTTCAGTTCGATTCAGTTCTGAACCGAATTGGCCATTTGCACAGGGCTAATAAAAATTATTAATTACAAGAGTAATGTTTTAGCATGTAAAAAAATGAGTTATTTACTACTTATTACAACCTAAAAATAAGCAAATAGGTATAAACAATATGAAATAAAGGAAATAAATTAAAGTCCTGAAACCGGTCTGCTTTAGCATCAGTAAGTCCGTGCAGACATAAGGGGCGATGATTATTAGACCATGCGGACCTTAGCCAAAGGAAAATTAAGTCCGTCTCATGCTTCCATTCTAGTGTGATATCCAATCAACAATTCAGAAAATATCAGGGCCAAATGAGTAAGATCTTAGATTATTAATGCATGAATAATATCAAAATCATAAACACACTCATCATGAACATACTATGGATAATGAATCATCACAAAGAGACATATTGAAGAATCACATATAAGCTTCAATTCATAAGTCCGTGCGGACGTGTAAGCCTTGTGACAGGGGGTCCGTGTGGACCATTAAGCCTCCTTAACATGTATGCAATAAGGCCGTCCAGACTAACATGGATACTTGCCTTTAAAGATACCAAGTCCGTGCGGACCTAATTTCGTATAGGGTTAGATTTGTACAGTGAAATTAAACTCATCATGGCATCTGTAATGTTAATTGTAGACATCAATTATTCATACATCTAATGGGATTAGCCTACTCATCATTAATTAGATTGGGGATAATCTGGATATCACCTCATTAACCGATCATCTCAGAGATCATTGGCTAATAGGAAATAGAGAAAATACATCCATAGACCTCAGATATTACCTGTATAAAGGGATCTCTTAGAGCACTAGCACAAAAGCCTCTTGATGCAAGTAAGAATGGTTGAAAAATCCTTCTCGTAATCAGTCTTACCAAGCTTTTATATCTTCTGTTACTACAATGGTCCCAATATTGATTTTTTGGTCTCTGCTTTTTTGCCTCCTTTTCTCTTCTCATGAAGAGAAGTTTTTATATCCTTCTTTAGGGTTTTTCTCATATCCTTTCATTAGGAGGAAGTCCTAATCCCTTTAGGATCCTCACCCTTGGACTAAATAGGCAAAGTTTAAATCCAGAGTCTATTTTCGTTGACAAGTCCATGCGGACTTATTCGTAATGGTCTGTGCAGACTAAGGCTTCTGTAGTGATTGTCTGCGATCTTTATGGGCTAGGTTCTAATCTACTTCTATAGTTAGTCTGTACAGACACAAATAGTAGGTCCGTACAGACCTAGGTCTTTGAAGTGGTTGTCCGTGGTCTTTATGGGCTGAGTTTAGATCTACTTTTGTAGTTAGTTTATGCGGACACAAACAATAGGTCCATGCGGACTTAACATCTTGATGGCTTTTTGTGCTATACTCAAAGAGTTTATCTCTAGCTATCATCCTTGGTTAAGGTAGGGTGTCTACAATTGCCCCCACTTTGGTGTGTGCTAGGTATTGTATGAATTGGAATAGTGCATAAAAAGAATCAGATTTAGAAATACTTACCTGTAGGTGTACTTATCTAGTGTGAAGCTTTATCACATATGGACAACTACCTTCCTATGTACACTCTCAGTTAAGCATTTTTGGGTCACACCTGAGGTTATTTGTCTAACACGGTTTGACCAGAAGTGTAGTAATTTTTGGATTGTAAATTGGACATAAAATTAAATTTTTGTGGATTGTAAATTAGACACAATCAAATTTTCTGGATTGTAAATTGGACACAGAGTCAAATTTTATGGATTAGCTTATGAGGTTGAACCTTAGAATATGAATCAGACACAGAGTCAGATTGTGTGGATTAGCTTATGAGGCTAAACCTTAGAATGTGAATCAGACACAGAGTCAAATTTTATGGATTAGCTTATGAGGCTGAACCTTAGAATATGAATTAGACACGGAGTTAGATTGTGTGAATTAGCTTGTGAGGTTGAGCCCTAAAGCATAAATTGGATACGAAGTTGAATTTTTGGATTTGAACTTTGGTGTTGATCCTCGAGGAAATTGAACTTTGAAACTCTGAATTGATCCTACAAGAAAAGAAATGTCAATTTTGATTGAAATAAAGTGAATTTAACCTTTTTAGATCTTGGTGATTCTTGGTCCATAGGGACATGGAGATTAAGTTCATGCAAACTTATTATTAACTTTGGTAGACTATCTCGAATATATCCGTGCGGACTTTATTCTCAAAGGTCCGTGCAGACTTTATGTTATCGTATGTCAGTGCAGACTTATGTTTCTAAGGTCTATGCAGATTTATCGCATCAGCAATATAACCGTCCCTTTTTCTTCTCTATTTCTCATTTTTGCCGTTTCAATCTTCAGTTTTCTTTATTTTCTCTCAACGGGACACTCTTACCATGGCTTCTTACGTAGGAAGTGCTTCAGGGCCTTCTTCCTCTAATGGCAAGGTTGCACCCACTGTAATCTTCCTTTCACAGGGAGGAGGATCTGTGCCTTCTCCTCCTCCATCGAAGGACATTTCGATACCTTCCCTGGTTAGTTTTGTCTTATCTGTGGCAGTGAACCATTCGAGGAATGTAGTGCCTATCAATGGCATTGTGTTTGGTGATCCAATACATCTTTTGGTAGATCTAGCCCATCACGCTTGCTCTAAGGCATACTCGCAGGTGAGTCTTCATTCTTCATGTCCCTTTTGCTATGTTTTCTCCATCATTTTCATATTTTCATAATCCTTGGTGTGATAAGTCCATGCGAACTAGATAGGTTATGGCTTGATATGTCCGTGCAGACTTGATTTTGACTGAATCTTTGGCTTTAAATTGTATTCTGTGCGGACTTTATTTTTGACTGATCTTGGTCTATGCAGACTTTTGCTTTGAAGATTTTTTTAGTCTGTGCGCACTTGTTTGGCTATTTGCTTTTGGTCCATGCGGACTTTATTCTTTGACTTCTTTTTGACTCTATTATTAGCCCGTGTGGACTTTTACTTTTAATATTTTTTTTAATCCATGCAAACTTGTTTGCCTACTTGCTTTTAGTCCATGCAGACTTTTTTGCCTGCTTGCTTTTAGTCCGTGCAGACTTGTTTAACCGCTTGCTTTTGGTCCGTGCGGACTTGTTTGCCTACTTGCTTTTGGTCCATGCAGACTTCGTGAACTTGGTCTTGATTATCAATTATTTGCTCTGTTGCAGACACGTCTTAAGTGTTAGGGTACCCTTTCTGGTCCATACATTGGTATTCTATTATGCCTTTGATGGTGAAGAATAAGGTGTGCGCTACAAGCTTTCAGACTTTCATTGATCACCTTGTAAGTGG